>JASSUY010006589.1:0-11112 GCA_032466535.1 Forpus xanthops
TAGGTAGGTTTATTTTGCCTGAAAATACACACCCTGTTTCAAACTATTTCCTTTTTACTTTGTAATTCAAATTGGGAATATTTAGTCAATTACATGTCAATTACTCATTTCTAATTAAGAAACAATCAATTCACTTACCTGTAAAATAGAGGTTCCATATTTTCCAGAGAACCTGCCTTTTCTTAATATACTTCACTTAGAATAAATAAACTTCCAAAGCACTATAAAACTGTGTAAATATTACAGATGTAAGAGAGAACTTATATATATATATAATATTAAAGTGTCATTACCTGCAAAGCCTCCTGTTTATTATAAAATTCATTATCATCTGGTGGTTTAATGAGGTAGCAATGGTTACAACACTTCTTGAGTTCCATCATGATGTTCAAAAAGCCTGAGGTACTGCCTTTTGAACCTTTACTGAGGGCTTTGTAATTCCTTGTTAAAATCCACCTATAGTATAAGATGTACAATGTAAGTAATTTCTAATTATAAGTGAAAGCAAGACAGATGTAAGCTTTCACAACATAAACAAACCAAAGAAAAAAAAGCAAATCTGCCCCAAAATGTACAACCAGGCCAAACAAAAGCTACATGACATTAGACCAGTGTAATTCTTGAGCTCTTTCTTCAAGAATTTTACTGCTGTGAAACTCTGGAAGCCTGAGATTCAAACTGCATTATAAAAACTACTATATTTCAGTAAATTGCTTGTAGATAGCACTGAAAGAGCTCAACTTAAAAAGTGTTGTTACTTGTAATATTGCTTCTGCAATGCACTCATTTCCATCCTCAGAATTTGCTCAACTTTAGCAGGTAAAGACTTTTCTACATCTTTTTTAACTCTTCTCAGCAGAAATGGTTCAAGTTCTTTATGAAGACTTGCATAACCATACTCTCTCCCTTTGCCATGTTCCTCTTCAAAATCTTCCCAGGAGGAAAACCTTCAACAAAACAAAGAATGAACACAAAATATTGACATGCTGTGAATGACTTGAAGGAGCAAAATTTAAGAAATAAGAAAACAGAAACACAGAATGTGTTAAACGCAACATAAGAGTGCACACACATATATGGATTTCTTCCCTTCTGTTTAATTTAGCAAATTTCTGAATTTTCATCTGACAAGAAATTCCAAATACTTTGTCTATAGAGAAAGGAATTTTAAAAAAAAAAAACACAACATTTACAGAATTAAATTTTAACTTCCCCAGTGGAAATGCAACATTTTTTTCTGCAAGGATACTTTCCTAGATGGTTGCAGAAATTCCATTATTATACATTTATCTAGAGAAGCATAAAAAACCCCACAGCTCTGTGGCTGGAGGGTGTGCAAGAGAACAAGAGACTACTTAATGCAGATTTCACAGCTTCTGTTGTCTATCGGAAGCATAACTATCCTCTATGCTACAGACTAGGAGAAGAGACTTTACCTTCAAATGAAGAGCGGATACTAGACCATAGTGGCTCTGCTTGTAAGGCTCTGAAGCAGGCAGTACAATCCATAGCTCAAACTAAATAGGGCTATGATCCTGGCATTTACAGTATGCCTGACAACAACAAGTGCTTTCACACATAAGCTATAATTTATCTGAGGTATAAACAGAAGTCAGTACAAAATAAGGTCAACACAGTAAGCTTACTGTATGCAAACTGTAAGGGAAAACCAGCTCTATACTGAATGACAGAGTATTGCAAATCTTTGTACGAGTTTGTTTTCATTAATAGCACTAACACAAAAAAAAATCCACTCTGTTTTCTCAGAGCAAATTTCCCCATACTGTTTTCTTCTTAGGCTAAGATGAAGCCTTTTTTCCAGGTCTTCACCCATGCATTGATCATCGTGATACACTGATATTTGTGGATTGTTAAAATGAAAAAAGGTGACAACTATTATCAGTGTTATTTCATGAAAAAATATATGCAACTACTTTGATATAGAACATTTAAATTATCTTTCAGTATGATTCTCTATCAATTCTCAAATCACTACCCTGTTTCACAGTAACAACCTTGACCAAAAAAATGTTAAAAAGAATCATGTAAAAACTCTCTTACTTTTCTGGCATGATGAAGTGTAACAGAGACCAAAGCTCTTTCAGGGAGTTTTGCAAAGGGGTTCCAGTAATAAGAAGACGATGGTTAGACTTAAAGTCTATCAAAGTCTTGTACAGAAGAGAGTCGTCATTTTTTAAACGATGAGCTTCATCAACTCCTATGAACGCCCAATTCAGACCACCAAGGAATGACTTTAAAAAAAATGGATGAGTGGGGACATGTTATACAAACACACATTGCATAATTAAAGTTTAAAAGAAAGAAAATGGCCAGAAGTCTGACTCATGCTAATTTTTACATGAGAGAAAAAAAAAAAAACAAAATACTACTGACCTCTTCTTCCCAGCATGTACAAACAAATGAAGTAAAAATGCTCTGTTTCTTGGCTATCTATAAAAATCTCCATACATTGTTAGAAGGACTAACAGCAACTCTATGTGCTACCACTATGGAGACAATATTAATACAGGTACACATACTACTGTATGCACAATAACAAAGGAAAACTATATGGAATTTCAGAGCTCTGAATAATGTCTGGGGTTAGGCTCTTTTTCAGCTCCTTGATGGTAGTCTGCAAAGCAGAGCTACCAAATACAGGAGATTATTACAGAATGCAAATCCCAAGCAAATTAAAGAAAAAGAAGTGCTACCCACTTAAAAAATGGAAAAAGGCTGAAAGCCTCACCACAGATATAGAAAATCAAGAAAAGCTTAAGCCCCACCCCCACCAATAAACCATGCACAAAATAAATCCCAAAACTCCAACCATGCACTGTCATAGTTGAAAAAGCAACAGCTATCAGTGTCCATAAATGCAATGGCCCACAAGTCAAATACATATTAAGTCTCTTTGAAGAGAGTTCTACAATGGAGGAATTATTTTTATATCTCTGAAGAAATGTGATTACCTTGTCTTTAAGCAAGATTTCATACGTTGTTAGAAGTATGTTAAATTTTAATCGTTTGGTCTGTGGATGCATCCACTCATGAGTCCTTATCTATACACACACACAAAAAAAAAAAAACAAAACAAAACAACCAAAAACCCCAAGTGAAATATGAGCTACAAAAAAACGGTCTGTTGACTAGGATGAATTTATGTACTGCAGCAATCTAAGTGTTTAATGTCATACAATAATGATCACGAAAAAGAAGCAAAACATATTAACACACACAAACCTGAACTTCCAACCTATATAATAAAAAATATATTGTTTAAACTTCAGAATAAACAGCAAAGAATTTCTATAAAACATTTTTACTTTAATGGATATGATTAGTAACATTCAGAAAACATATTAAAAAAACAAACCAACCACGCTTCAAGAAAATAAGAACATGACTGGCTTGTTTACATATTTATTTTTACTACAGCCATGTAAATAATCATGTAGCAGAAAATAATTTGTTTTCAAATGCAAGACCAATTTTTTTAATCCTGCTCACTGTTAAGAAGGAAGGAAATCTTTCACACACAATTATATCAGATCAAAATCTAAGTTTTCGATTTGCATCTTAAACACACATTGTTTCAGTAAGCATTGGCTCAGTCCTAACCAAAATACTGAGATCAGAACAGGATAGGAATATGAACTGAGTCTTGTTTATCTACCAGCCTTTCCACTGACAAAGAGAAATACTCACCATATTTCTGCTAGTTATATCTCCTAAGTAAACTACAGCATTCATCTGAGGAGCCCAAGTCTGAATCTCTCTTTGCCAAGATGTCAAGGTAGAAAGTGGTACGACCAGCAAGAAAGGCCCATACAATTGATGTTCATGAAACAGGTAGTTCAGAAAAGAAATTGTTTGGATTGTTTTACCCAGACCCATTTCATCCGCAAGAATACAGCTATTCCCTCTAAAAAAAAAAAAAAACAAACAAACAAACAAAAAAAAAAAACAAAAAAGAAGCATATATAGATGCAGATATAAACAGATATATATATAAAAAAATTGGGGGTAGGAGGGAAGTGATATAGAGAAGGGAAGGAATTAGACAAGAAGAAATGATTACCTTTTGAGCATAAAACCCAGTTATACAAGTTTAAGATTTTCAAACTATACATCTTGAAGTTTATTTCCACTGTTTTCCCATAAAACCAATTTCCATCCCCCCTTAATATTTTAATTATATTTAAAAAATTGCTAAAAATTTTGCAAACACTCCTTTGTGAGTACAATTTTAAGTACAATGCTAATGTTGACATGTTAGAAGAGTTGCTTTGGGTTTTCTGCATGGCTGTTTTAGGTTGGTTTGAGCTTATTACATGAAACCCTTCACCTTCCAAGAAAAAGAAAACAACCAACCAATCAACCAAAAAAAAAAAAAAACCAACCAAAAAAACCCCACAGAAAATCAATTTAAGATTTACAACAACAGGCTACACTTACTTGCACCATGAGTGAGCAAGCCAATTTAATCCATTTAACTGATAATCTCTTAACTCCAAACTTTCATGTCCCCCAATGTACGATGGCTGCTTCTTCAGTGCAACAAATCTTGGCCTCTGTTTTAGAACCTGACAGAAGCAAACTGATCATCAGTCCTTTATCCACTGATAAAAACTAGACCGTCTAAAAACAGAATCTGCAAGTTGAAATTAGATGGATTGCTAATCTAGACTTCACAATGGGAATCATACTAACTCACTCAAAATTTACTTTTAGAACAAACTACAACACAAAACAAGCCCATCTTCAAATGCCAGTAAAAACACAGTGGACTTTGTATCTACAAAAACCGACTCTTAGTAGTGATATCTTCCATATATATTAGTATAGATTATTACTACTCTGAAAAACCTTCAAAAATATTTCATAATACATATCTTATCTCTGGATTCATAGAAAATTTTCACATATTTGCTAATCACAACTGGTGTGGTGGTTTGAACCTGGCAGGCAGCTAAGCCAGCTGCTTACTCTCTCTCTACTCTAGTGGGACCAGTGAGATAACTGAAAGGGCAAAAGAAAAACTTGTGGATCAAGATAAAGAGTTTACTGGGTGAAGGGGAAAAAAACACCCAACTGTCTGAAAACCATCCAAAACCCACAACAAAAAAAAAAAATCCACAAGTGACAGAATGGGAGGCATGCATTAACGCACCAGCAGTCTGATGATCAACAAGTCTCCAAAAATTAGCCACCTTTGAACCCCTGCTCAGCCCACCCAGTTTTATCATCACATTAAATGATATGGAATATCATTTTGGCCAGTTAGGTCAGCTATACTGTTTGTGTTCCCTCCGCAGTCCCTTGCCCACCGCCAGACTACTCACAGCAGGGAGGACACAGCAAGGAACAGAGAAGGCCTTGACACTGCAAGCTCTGCTCAGCAATAGCCTGAACACTGATTGTGTTACCAATACCGTTTAGGTAACAAATCTAAAACGTAGGTCATACAAGCTGCTATGAAGATAACTGACTCCATCCCAGCAAGGCCCAGTACAAATAGTTATAAAACCACTGTAAATTACATACCTTGCAATCCTTAAAGGGAGTTGTCTTGGACTGATTTCTGCTAAAGTACTCATCAATGCGTGCCTGAAACTTTTTGGCAATGAGAGCACCATCTTCCCAGCTACATTCTGAATAGGGCAGACCCTGCCATTTGCAATAGTAGTCTGGATAACCAGCTGCTGATTTCTGATTTGAATGAGCTGCAGAAATGCACCAGAGCAACCTGATCAGCATTTTACTTCTTTATCTTATGAAAACACTCATTTTAGGTAATAAGACAACCTAAGCTAGATTCATAGTACAGACAGTATGACAACTTTTCTCTTTACCTAAATTTTGTTTTGAATTAAAAAGTGAGTGATACTCATACACCAAATTTCATAATTATATGTGCAACATATAAGCAGTGAACATACAGAATATTCTCAACGCTGTTTTCTGACCACGAGTTTGTAACATACCAATTATTCTTTCCACTATCTGGTATTGCTTATGTAGATCATCTGTAAGCTCTTGCTGGCAGTTGTAATATTCCACATCTTCTGGAGAAGCATTTTTCAGCCTGTAATGGGAATTATTTTGCAAAGCTTATTATACGGTATAGTTCTAAAACTAAGAAAATTTGGCAGCTCTAAAGCTCTGAACATAAGCGTCATAGGAGTGTTGCTTATAAAGATTCTCTGAAGGGACAACTTAGAAATTCCAACTACAAAAAATGTTCCATCTGACCTAGGTCATCATTAACAACTTAGTATGCTTACTGAGAGACACAACTACTACAGCTGTAGGTGTTACCAATCACACAGCTAATTCAGAACACCTATTCTCAACAATCAGTAGAGTACTTTACAAAATATTTTTACATAATTTTACAGTTCACCTTGGGTCAACTCTGCATGAATCCATCTTTTGATTACGTTTCTAACAATCCCACCAGTATTTTCTGATTAAACATATTAATAAAACTCAGCAACCAAAAGGCAACATTAAAATGTATGGATCTCTTCAGATTTTTCTTCTTAGACTTGAACCTTAGATTTGAACCAAGAAAACTCAGCTCTTCAAAGTAATCTGAAACAGCTAATGTACCAAGTTCCTGAAGAACTCTGATCAAAGTATAATGACAAAATTAGTAAAAGGTACCATTTATTAACACTACCCACCTAGTTAAAACTGCATTTAAAACATATATACACTAAAATCAGGTTCAGGGAATTATCTTACGGTAACATGTTATGGAGGCCTCACATTTTTAAGATACTGTCTTTCTATCTCACAGACACTTGGAATTATTTTCCTCAAAAAGAGGGAACAGGTCTCAGAAACACAATAAAACATCTGCATTTTTACAAAAGAAATACTGAGGAAGCCTACATAAAAATATTCACCATCGTTTTGTTTCCTGATCCTTTTTTTTATAGTTGTCCAGTTTCTTCATTCCTTTAACATTTTGTTGCTTCAGTGTTTCCTCAGTTTCCCAAGTGTTATGGATGTGTGACCAACCTTTCCATTTAATAAGATACTGTATTTCTCCTGGCTCTTTTGACTTTTCAAACCCAGCATTAGGGTCACCATCTGCCTCAACTGCATAGATGGTGGTTGCAGCACCTGTGGCTAAGAAAGAAACATCATAAAACTTAATTAAATGTGCACTGTGATAACTTAACTAGTAAGAAATTTAGTGTAGAAAGCAGTCAGTGATACTTCTAGATGAGCATATAGTTGACTAGTGTCTATACTTCTCATGTCATTACTCTGGTTTGAACAATTATGAGGCAGATATGTAAACAGATGGATAAGTACTCAAAAGAGGATCAAAAGAGCCAACAAAATTTCTGCACTTAACCTACAGTATCTTTGCTTTACTCATAAGAATTTTTTTTGCATTCTCAGTCTTTACAGTGATCACCAGGGAACATTCTACTAATGCTACTTGCCATCCTCTATTGTATGCTCATCTCTGAGTATACAAAAGATATCTGACATCATACTTGGTCAGTCTTGAGACACCAATAACATACTACCAGGGGATACTATAAACTTGTTTCTTTCTAAACATGTCTACTTTGTCTGCCTTTGTTATCTTACCTGGGAAAATTTGTAATTAAGTACAAGGCTATATCACAGCAGCAGCAAACAGGCTTATTTCTGTGAGGACAGACAGGTAAGAAAATGAGCCTAGCAAGCCGCAGTGGCCAGATAAAGCTACAGAGAGTGGCAACAACAAAAGACACAGCACAAGCAACAACAACATCAGGGCAGGAAGAATATAAGAAGCTGAGTTCCAAAGCCTCTGACCACAGCAATAACATTATGTGTCAGAGCAGGATATACTAGAATTCAGGACAGGATGGTATTAGAAAACTGAGAGGAAGAAAAGCGCAAGTTCTGAGAGAGGTCAGAAACTTTAGAGACGGAGTATAACTAATGGAGAAAGGCAGCTCAGAAGTGCAAGGACCTCAGGGTTTGGGTGTTGTTTTTTATTTGGTTTTATAACTAGAATCCTAATTTGCACATTCAGAACACTTACATAGAGCTGCTAGACACTGCATCCCATTACTACTGGAAATATGAAAGCTTACCAATGTTCACAAAATACTTTCAAGAGTTCATATGCAAGTGTGCCTCTGAAATTTTAGATGCATTTTGTAGGCATTCCACACATTACATTATATTAAGACAATTTGACCAGCAATAACTGAAATCATAACCTCAGTGGTTTAGCCTTGCCAACACCATCTTTTTAAGATTCAGGTTATTAGTCAGCTCTTGGACTTTCTCCATTACATCATATATAATTTATATTTAATCAAGTATCACTAAACTGTGAAGACAGTGGCGTAACAGTATGGTATGCATTTATATTATGTGAAGCTATATTCCACTTCATTTCTGTTTTCTACTTAGGTAGAAAATTCTACACTTTACTTTGCAACACTTAGCAGGAACTTTAAAAAAGAACATCCTTATGAATATGAGACAAAACAAGATTACTTTTTGGTAACTTTAAAACTGTATCTGTTTGTGAATTTCACAGACGACCTACAGCTAAGAACATCTGCTGAAGTTGTACCACAGCGTACTCCAGGATCTTCATGACAACAGAAAAAAAAAATCACATAAAAAAAATTAGAAGTAAGAAAAATACCTCCTTTTCGTCCAAGGCGACTATCCATGAATTTTTCTATAGTTTCAAACTCATCTTCTTCAGTTTGTGGGACATCTTCTCCACAAACTTCCAGTAAATCATCAGAATCTGTCTTGGTTTCTTCAGCTTCTTTGTAACTTATGTTGACTGTTGCCTGGCGACGAGCTCCTCTCTTATCATAATCATCATCATCATCCTCCTCTTCCTCCTCCTCATCCTCTGATGAATCAAGTTGCCTCTTTTTTGGTCCTGCACTCTTCTTCCCATTTTTTGGTTTAATTCTGGAAGATAATGACACAACATGGACAGCTATAAATCTTCTCTACTGCTCTCTGAATACATAGTTAATGAATGCTAAGTTATTCCACTTTCAGTTACAGTAGACAAGAAAAGGAATTCCCTAGAAAGCAGTATGTTAACAATGTTTTTAAAAGCACTCTTTTTTTAATAAGCATTAATGTCTTTATTCGAATACACAGCAGCAGTATATAGTTCAACTGCTTATTAGAAATAGCACCAAAGTATCCAAATGAATGACTTCTTACCTGCTTGGAGGTTTCCGGCTTTTGACCTTGTTTTTTGGCTCATAGTCAGATTCACTCTCTTCACAACTGCTTTTCTCCCTATCTTCCTCTGATTCAGAATCGGAACCAGTTCCTGATACTGACCCTGACCCTGACATTTGCCTGTCTTCACTGTACATATTGAAAGACAAAAAAGTAACTTTTTTTTTTTACATCAAGGATTCATCCATAGGCTATCTGCTGTAATTTCAACACTCTTCACAGAAATAAAAATTTTTAACAGTTATTTCAGCTGATAAGACAGAAAATTGTCATCACCGAATAAATTGGCATCAATGAGTAACAGGTAAGTAAAAAATGTCCCATGGCTTCAAAGGGAGTTGGACTAAGCTTTCTATTACCAAGAGATAGATTTAAAATCCAAAAAAAAAACCACCAAACCTGGACCTCTAAATAAATTTCAGCATGAAGAAATGAGTTAACATGATATTAAGAAACCAAAAGTTTAGCTGGAAAGATATATCTTAATCCGTACTACCATTTCTATATACTGGCAACCCTCAATAATGGGGGGATTCACAAACTGGGAGAAGACGAATGACAGAGCAGTTAAATTTTTACACATCATGCATGAGAAACACATGTCGCTGCCTCTCACTGCTACAACAACAATATCTAATCCTTTTCACATCCTTTTTTGATCTATCATTCAAAATGAGCTTATTTTCAGTTAACATTCTTTGCTGGTCAATGAAATTAATTACTATCAGAACTACAGCAACTTTTAAACATGTCTGAGGAAAAAAATTAGAAAACCAACCACCTAAAAAACAGGCAAAAAGAATTTGGCATTAACTAAGATTCTAACTTAAATTTGTTGTGAGACAACCTATTTAAGCAGTTTCACATTTCTACAAGTATTTTTAGAGAGGGGCTTCAGCTCAAAACCAAATTGCAGCAATATTTTTTAAATAACAGCACTGATGAATGTTTCTGAACAACACTGCACTTGTTTGCTCAAAAATACCATATAGATGTTCCTTTCAGAGTTGATTTTAAATATTCCAAACGATTTATCAAAACTGGAAATGCAAGATCAAGAAGAATTAGAAAGGGAACTTAAGCATTTTAGCTGTGGAGAAATGAAACACGAATTATGAGCGTATATCACTACCACAAAAATGAAAAAATTACTTATAAAAATATCTTACTCTTTATGTTTTCTCTTCTTGGTTTCACTGGATGAGTCATCTGCAGAATCCTCACTACCTGATGAGTCCTGCAGGTGAAGCAAAAGTAACCATACCAATTTACTGCTATAAAATGAAGTATTTCTAACATAATTAAAAATAAATCAATTCCTGTTTTCACACTGGAAGCATCTTATTCAGGTTTTACCCTCTTCACTCCCCACAGCATAGCTGTTAATGCAGAATGAGATAAAGACTGCTACTGTTTTTGTATTCCCTGTTGTAAAAATATAATAATTGCTATTGCTATCTAATTGTTACATTATACATTAAAAAAATCATGATTTAAACTGCCACAACTTATTCAAGATGATAGTTCTATCAAAATCCTAATAAAATCTACCCTCTCTCTACTAGACAGCTTTCTCACCTTCCATATTCTTTCACATTTAAACACCAGTTCAAGAAATAGGAATGTTTCATCTCTCCCTATGCTCAAAGGAAAAACAAGAACCCCCTTAAAATAAGGTTTTTCTAAAACCTATCTCATTGGGATTCAATTTAACTTAGAGTAAGTTTTATCCTGAAAAATATCTTTCAGAAAAAGAATACTGAATTACTGTTTTAACAATAGGTGATTAAGTTCTGTGCCAAGTTTTAATGATAAACTGCTAAACCAGAAAAAAAAAAAAAAAAAAAAATAAATCCAACTAAATTTTTTTGA
>JASSUY010006591.1:0-10411 GCA_032466535.1 Forpus xanthops
GTGTTCAAGGCCAGGTTGGACATAGCCTTGGGTGACATGGTTTAGTGGGAGGTGTCCCTGCCCATGGCAGGGGAGTTGGAACTGAATGGTGTTAAGGTCCTTTCCAACCCTGACTATTCTATGATTCTATGATTCTATCTTACAAAAGAATTTGACTCCTTCTGAGTAAAGAAAAGAAGCCACAAAAGGGTAGAAATGTTTAGTAAGTCATGGCTAGGGATTGCCTGTTGTTCCTTCCCCAAAGGTCCATTTTGACCTTTTGTTTTACTGTGGGACATTGCTGAGCATACTTTGAACTCAGCCTTGGTATAGCAAAGAAAGTTTGAGGGCGCAGAGCAGGCTGCTTCCTCAGCAAGTGCAGTGACTCAGAAGTGACAGCAACAGAGCTGAGTGGGGCGAGGAGCAGTTACTCAGCAGCATTGTGTGACTGGGCTAAATCAGCCCCTGACACCACTTCCAGAGATCTGCTGGTGAAGGCTCCAGCTGGAGAAGGCTCTGATGGGGCTGTCAAAGGGAAGAGTGGTCTGTGAGGAGGTCGAGATTATATATTATAGCTGATGGGAAGATGACAGCGTGTTTGAGTTTGGAGGGATTTCTTTTTAAAGCTCCTGTGTGATGTCTACCCAATAATAGTAGAAAATAGCCTATTTAGAGGCTGCTCTGGGCTTCCTCATCTGGACTTTGCTTTTACAGTCAGTAATTCTGCTTCTCCACAAGAAACAAGTGTATTAACAGGGGCAAGCAGAGCAATAAAGAAAAATGCAAGAACAGTTTTGTTATATTGGCCTAAATTACACAGGTTAATGAATGTAATTGAGGTTTGCTGGCTTATTGGAGCTGAGGATCTGGCCTAACACAACTGCAGTGTACCTCAATTAGAACCATTTGTAATTGCTCTGTATCTGGTAAATAACTAACATGGGCTTAATCATTCATTTCTATTTGAACTCCATCTGTAAGCAGCAATGGCAGATTTTCTGAATCAGATGCGTAAAATGACTGTGAGAGCTTTTGTTCAGCCATGCAATGAGACATTGGAACACGGTGGATCACTCACATTTTGATAACAGGAAATACTGAAGTGATAAAATGCTCTTACTGCCCTGCTAATTGGTTATAATGGAAGCAAATTATTTTAGTAGAAAATTGCTTGATGGCCAGCGTAGGAATGGTTTCATTTGAGAGGTTATTGAGATATTTGTTGTATTATAGAGCCAAGGGGGGTTTGGTCAAAAAGGTAAAAAAATAATGCTCATCAGAATGTTTTTAATGAAACCTTAATGCTGTCCTTAATGTAAGAAGGACATGGAGCTGTCTGAGCAAGTTCAGAGGAGGCCATGAGGATGCTCAGGGCCTGGAGCAGCTCCTGTATGAAGCCAGGCTGAGAACACCAGGGCTGTTCAGCCTGGAGAAGAGAAGCTGTGTGGAGACCTCAGAGCAGCTTCCAGTGTCTTAAGGGGGCCTATGAGGATGCTGGAGAGGGTCTCTTCGTCAGGGACTGTAGCAATAGAAATTGGATTCAAACCCACCAAGGTATGATGGGTTCAAACTGAAAGAGGGGAAGTGCAGGTTGGAGATAAGGCAGAAGTTCATTACTGTGAGGGTGCTGAGGCTCTGGCACAGGGTGCCCAGAGAAGCTGTGGCTGCCCCATCCCTGGCAGTGTTCAAGGTCAGGTTGGACACAAGGGCTTGAAGGCAAGGTGTCCCTGCCTATGGCAGGGATTTGGAACTGGATGAGCATTAAAGTCTCTTCCAACCCGAACTAGTCTGAGATTCTGTGATTCTATGATCTATATTTTCTACATACCTATATTGGTGGAAGGGGGGAAAGAAAAGTGTAACTGATACAGAATGGAATGAACAAGAATAATTGTAGTCATGACGTAGGAAATACCTGTTTTCAAACAGGAAATACTCCGTTTTAGCTGTCTTTAGTACTGTCACTTTCTATGACATTGCTTTTGTTTATTGTTTCTACAGTTGGACATTCCACATTTCTTTTGTCTGCCTAGAGATAAATAGTGAATACCTTCCGGCTGCTGTGTCCAGGCTAAAAGTGGGAATGCAGTAGTTACTGAATTGTTCATTGTATTTGGTCAGAATAATTGTCTGCTTAACTCACTGCTTGGTACTCCTTATGCTTGAGAAATATTTTGAATTGAATGATTAGAGCGCATGACTGCAGCAATCAAGTCCCTGTTAAAGGTTTTTACCCACCCATCTTCTGCTCTTCTTCAACATAACAAGTATTAAGCAAGATCACATTTGGAAGTCTGAGGTTGTGATATCTCTCAATCATCCTTAAGTATTCTTGGGTTTCTGGTATCATACTAGTCCCTGAGATAGGAAAATAATGGGAGAGGCCTTTCAGCAAGTTCTCAGGGTTAATTCCTGAAATTCAGGTCCTCTCTTTGGAGCTAGTTCTTTGTGCCCCAGAGTATTGCTGTTAAGCAACACAGGCTTATTTCTTCCAGCAAAATTCTCATGCATGGGTGAGGCTTCTTGAATATATTTGGCTTCTGTGTAAGCATTAAGCAGCGTAAATCAAACTGGGCTGTAAACACTTTTCATCGCTGCTGCAATCTTGTTGCTTCAATACACAAGCAGTAAAACACAATTTAAGGGAAGGTAGAAACTGAATAATAAGATTCAATGAAATATTTACCAGTGCAAAGGCCTGATCTTGCTCTCTTTGTAATGATGTAAATTACTGAAGCCTGATACAAGTATCTGCTATATGTTTGAGGCCTGGAAATCAATTGTTTTGCATCTGTGAAGTCAGAGGAGGTATATTTGGCATACACTGTTTCATAAAAGCTTAACAGAGATCACTGCCTGACAGCCTGGTTTATCCTGTCTGTGTTAGACTGTTCCAGTGGTTTTGGGCTGAGTGTTGTCATCTTTCTTGACTAAAGTCTGCAACATTTATACGCATGACTCATTTATGTGAATGCTTTTATTGACTCATCCATGTAAATTTTTTCAACGTGGAGCCTTGGTCAGTGTAAATTCTTCAGAGGAGTGATTGTAATACCCTATTTTTGGCTCTATAGTACCAGAAATTATAATTTAAACACTTATCAAAAATATGTCTGTGAAAATCTGAGTGGCAAATGCTCTTTCTAAAGCCTGTTTTGAGAAAGGACATGTCACTCACTAGCCATTAAGAAACCATAACGATTTGTTGATGTTTTTTACATAGGATCAAGTTTAAGTGTAGTTGTGGTGAAGGAAATTTCTACTGAGGTTACCGCCATAGCAACTGATTTCAGGCCATGTTAGTTATTGATCCTGTTTTTTACATACTGGGTGTGCTTAAAGGAGTAGATTTTGGTCTTTCAATGGATGCAGGGGAACACTCCAATATATTCTGCCATTGGCTGAAAATCTTGGGCTAAATCTTCCATGTTAATTAAATATATATGGATGAAGTGATAAAGTCAGATTAGTACTTTACACTGCTAAATTTCACCAGTATAATAATTCGAATGTTTGGTTGCCTGGAATATCCTGCTATAACATCCATCTTACTGAAATCTTTTCTAACACAGGGAAAACCTACTTATCCAGGTAAGAACATGGATTGATTTTCTCAGCCACTGAATGGTAGATGCATCAAGCCTTGTAATTCGTATTTTCTAGCCATGTTGTATAAAAGGCTTCAGAAGCACCTCCCTGTGCCAGGCTGGAGTTCACTTTGCATGCCTTGCTTTATTAAACGGGGGAAGCACACCAGCACTAGAAATGCCTGGCTGATAAGCTGATGCACTTTTTATCTCCTCTGGAGCCTGACTGACATCTTTGAACACTGTTGTATCTGAACAGCTTGAATATGTGACCTCATTCCTTAAATACCATCACTTGTACAGCTCTTGTTGCTAAAATAAAAGCAGCGTTGCTTCTCTGTTGTGAAAACTCCTCCAGACCCTCTGACAAGCACAAACCAAACCACACCTTCTTTTACTATGATAAAAAATGATGACTTATTTGTACCAATTACAGTGTACCTGTAGCAGCAATTACAGTGGCGGTGTCGCTTGTGGCTTTCATCATGTTCACTTCATGTCAAAGAAAGCTCTGGAGTAAGACTAGGAAACAGAACTCGAGGAAAATGATACCAGAAAGGTAAAGTGGCTGAATAATTTTGTTTTCTTATACTGACAAGTAGTTTGTTAACTGCTCCCTACACTGAGGGAAGATTGGAGTTGAGCCAAACTCTCCAGTAAGATAAAAAGAGGCCAGGATCAGCTTTCTCATTTTGTGCTGTCTTTTAGTGCTCAGAAATAAGCCTTCTGCAATGCAGGCCTGCGTCAGTGCTTTGTTAAGTACAGCCAGGTTTTAAAACCACAGGCTATGTCCTCCATGCAAACACAACTATGTGTTTCTCTGGAAACAGTGTTTGTAAGTTTTTTCCCAAGAGGTGATAGTTGGAAAAGCTTTGAATCGGAAGCTGAAGTATGGACTCCTTAAAAAAGAACCTTAGATTTTTTATCTATAAAAATCATTTTTTATGAGAGGACTGATGTGCAAATCCCATGCAAAGTAAATAAAAAGGGGAAAATATTCCTATTTTAGTGAACATTTATTGACAATTGTTTAAAGTTTCATTGGTTTGAATTTGGTGCTTAAAATAATCTTTTGAAATGAGCTGTGACTACATATTTGCATACAATTGTTTTGCAGCTGCATTTATGACTACAGGTGCAAACTCTTGTTACTTGTTACATTCTGTTCCTATTAGCAATATTGAGGCAAGTGCCATAAAGGCCAAAGGGCTCATAGCGTAGAAAGGATATTCAGGTTACTGAATCTGCATCTCTAGCAGAATCTAGACCTCTCCTCCCAAAAAGCTGGCTATAAACTCTTGAAGTGTGTTTTATTTTCAGAGTATAATCTAATTTTCTTAAAGTAAAACCTGTTTTAATAGAAATCCTGCTCTTAGGTCCAGTCCAGCAAATACTTTACTGAAAAGCAGTTTTGTATGCTAGATAGGGCAGGTTGTGACTACAAAGAGGAACACATGAATACAAGCACAGCTGAATCAAGACCTATTTGTTGGTATAGAAGCAAATGTGAGTGTTTATGGTTTTATTTGTGGATGTAAGGACCAAAAGAATTTGAATTTGGTGTCCTTGAATTGTGTTATTGTCTTATTGCAACTTTTACTGGATTGAAATAAAGGTGGATTGAGTTATACTAAAGAGAGCTCCCGATGTTTAATCCTTTTATCCTGTAAGATGAATTGCCATCAGGATCAGTGGATGCTCATCACTTATTTCTTAAAACTCAGTATTATTTTGTTAAGGGAAGACTGTGACCAAGCGTAACAACTTCAATTTGTGTTTTAATTTATAACAACCAGATATAGCATTTACAAGGAAAGGAGTGCAAAAAATCTTGAGTACAATCTCTGTAACTTTGGTGATCACAGTAAGTTGGACCTTTCTGCAGGAGAATGATTGTAGAGCAGTCAAGTTGCTGGTGAGGTGGGCACATCTGTATACCTGCTGGTAACAGGAGGACTCAGATGGGCCTGTCTGGCACTCAGAAAGGTGAGGGAACTGCTGTCTTGGAGGAAGCACCCGGGTTGAGATTCCACCAGGCTTTAAAGGTCAAGAGGAAGCACCTTGAGGCCAATATTGAATGTGGCTGGCAACTAGGGTAACTAAGCTACGAAGGGAGTTATGTGCTTACTCTGTCTGCTGCCAACAAAACTCCTGCCAACATCTTTTTGTAGTAGATGAAGTCTATTAATTCTGCATGCATACACATCAGCAGAAAGGGTCTAACATTACGCTGGTCTAAATGGAACAAAACACAGACATGAAGAAGGACAGTCGCATCCAGCAGAGGCAAGGAAGTGTACTGGCAATATTCCCAAACAGAAAGGAGAAGCATTTCACTCCCATGAAGGAACACTGGCTGTGTGCTGGATCAGAGACTCCTGGGGTTGAGAAGGAGCAGTGAGAGATGGTGTAAAAGAAATACAGAGTTTAAATAGTGTCCAGATAACATAGATATTTTCTCTGTTCATCCTGCATTCATTTGCAGACTCTAAAGAGCAGAGACACAGAGGAGTCAGGTGCACTGACAACACACAGAAGTGGCAGATGGAATAGTGGTAATGATTTTTAATTACATCTTTGTGATAGTTGGCATCTGAGTGAAATTTAAGCTTCCTGATCATTTTATTAGATCCATAAATGAAACAATCTACAGACTGAAGAATTGAACACAGTGCTCTGAGAAGACCCATAATGAGTGATTTAATGAAGTGGTTAACTCCAGTGTAGAACACAAACTGGTTTTAATTGGAAACACTGGATGGCTTAATCTTTCTATCAGATATTCAGAGGAAATCAAATACTCTGTTGTATAAAAAGCAGCTGGGACACGGGGAGAATGGCTTTTATATCGGTGCTCTGTGAGAGGTCAATGACAATTTTAATTGATGCTATTTCAGTTCTTGTGGTATGGTGGGAACTAGAATAGAAATATCTGAACTGCTTGTTCTTAGAAATATGTGGATGTTTTTCAGGGGAATCTTCAGCTTAGAATCAAGCATAAAGATTAGATGAAATCTGCAGATACAGGAAAATAGGTCCAGTTAAACATCATTTTATGGACACATCCATTCAGTTCTGAAAAGTACAGGAATGGCCACATCCATTGATTTTCAGACAGTTAACAGCGAGCCAGGTATCATTAAACCTATTATACAGCCTTGAAAAAAGAGATTCTAAACAACAATTGCTTTAAAGATTTACTTTCTTGATCTTTTAGACTTTGCAGAGCCTTTCATGTGGCTTGTTCTTTGACAGCCTGAGATCACAGCATGGTCCTCCTAAATCCGTCTCTTGATGTCTTTGGTGTCAGTGTTGCATACCATCCCAAATAGAAACTGTATTGGTAAAGTAGTGGGAATATGGGCTCAAGTTTGAACAATAGCAGTATTGGTTCTGCTTTTTTCACATATACAGAGGAAGATTGTTGTAAGGCATTGGAGACAATAACAGGAAACAGTATGCAAGTGATTTTGGAGGTAGAGTATTTGTAAAGTTTATGTTTGAAGAGACCTACTGTCATTTTTGGTCTTAGCTGAGGGCTAAAAGCATGTAGTAGGGTATTGGGAAGTGGGTTTTAGCTAGTGGTATATGGGTATGTGGAGAGTACACGATCTTTTGACCTCTCTTTTGGACTAAACACTGGGGAGGCAGACTTTGGGAGAACTCAGGACAGGACTCAGATGGTCCCATCCACTCTAAAGCTTCTGTGATGTATGATGAATTTGGTATGATTTCAGCTTGGAGTGTTATTCTGCACAGAGATATCTCCTGATGCTATGCTTTTCATATAGCCCACGTTTCATTTAGTTAGTTTTGAGCATCCTGAGCCTAACTGCAGAAAGCCAGGTTCTCAGCTAACACTAATTCCCAACAGTATGTTGATTTCAGTGAAGCAGCTTGAATTTTATACAAGCTGACGATCTAATCCAATAACTCTTTGCGTAAGAAGGTTGGATCTGATTTTAGTGACAAATCTCTTAAATACATAATATGAACTCTCTAGAGCTCTTCTTTACCCAGGTTGGCAACAATTAAGGATCACTTCACTTATCCCAGAAGCAAATACAGATCTGCATGATTCCACACATTTCTGGGGTTACCTTTTGAAAACATAGCCTACCAATGTCATTAACATGTCAAGCTGTGGCAGGGTGCTGTGGTCTTCTTAGAGTGAGGTTGTGCTCTTTACACTGCAGAGCTATGTAGAACTAAAACTCCCTCTGGAGAAACAAGGGGGAGATGATTTCCACAGGGCTGCTGCATCCCCAGAAAGCAGTCCACAATCCAGTCCTCAAACTGATGCATCAGGACTTCAGATCTGCTCTTGTGGGACTTCAAACCCTCACGAGCACTGAGGATTATAGTAATACTGGTAACTTTATGTTAGAACAGCACCAACTTCTTTTTTAAGTGTCTTTTTTCCCCCCATCTATCTGTGGTTCATGTTGCTTTCCCAAACTCTTGTTGGTTCAGCTAACTCATGTTTCTCACTTCATCACCCAGCCTCTGGTTTGAAGTGGCTATATTGGAGTCATACTTCCTTCAGCTGAAGAAGGGATGAGTTAAATAGCTGCATCTCTTGAACTGCTCACTTCCAAGTTTGAATACCTTTCTATTTCCCCCCAGCTTTATTGTGCTTCCTAGGTTCTAGGTGTAATCCTCCCAAAACACTTTAATCACATTAAAAGTTTAATCATTGTTACAGGTTTGCTTATTATTATACACTCAAATGCCTTTTCAGCTTTTCTCTATGGGTGGATTTGGGTTTTTCTTGCTTAATAGTCATTTGAGGGTCAATTCTTAGACTACAAGACATTTAATCTGAGTGGTGTTCATAAATGCAGAGACTCACATTTGTTATTATTCATTAAATGAGTGGCTGGTTGTTTCAGAACATTGTCTAACTTAGAGTAACACCTTCCTATTTTAATATATTTATGCAGCTGAATAAGCAGAGTGGAAGCTCAGGCTGTAAAGTCAGTCCTCATCATACTAAAAGCCCTGCAACAACTGCCTCTTGATCTCTCCTGCACCAGAGTTTAGTCCTTGTGCCTTCACATACACGTAAACAACTGCATTTTACTGTAATGACACTCACATGCACATGCCTGAGAGGAAAGCTGGTCCTTAGCAGTAAGTTTTGAATGAGAAGGGAGAGTGAAGAATAGTACAGGCTTAAATGTGCATTTAAAGTAACAGAGCTGAGTCAAGCGCTAACTACATTCAGTGC
The DNA here is from genome assembly GCA_032466535.1 of Forpus xanthops. Taxonomy (NCBI): domain Eukaryota; kingdom Metazoa; phylum Chordata; class Aves; order Psittaciformes; family Psittacidae; genus Forpus; species Forpus xanthops. Next base: position 8,797 of record JASSUY010006591.1, read on the forward strand.
AGCAAAGTAACTTGAAATCACAGTTTTTGTTGGTTTGCTGCCTCATCTGGTTTTCTGCCTGTAAGGAGCATTTTATGCCCTTTTCTTTCTTCTGTCTTCATTTCACATAACACAACTGTATCGAAGTATTAATACATTCCATGCGGCAAGGTAACCTGAAGTTACACTTCACCAGTTCTCTGCCTCATTTATTTTTGTGCTAGAAAAGAGGGTTTCTCGCCCTTTCATTTTTGTCTTCATCTTTTACGATTTCTGTGTATTGGGCTCATGATTCATTTTTGCTCTTTTTCTCCTAACCCTCCCATGCCTGGCTCAAAAACTTTGGGATACAGACTCCAGTTTGTTCTGCCTATTTTCTTTCTCCTCCAGCTGCTGCTACCTGACACTGCTTGGCTTGTTCTCCCATCCATGCTACAAAGCACCTTGAGTTTGCTCAGATGTCATCACAGGTTCTGTGCACAAATTCCCACCTTTTTCCTTTGCCACTTAGAATCATAGAATAGTCAGGGTTGGAAAGGACCTTAAGATCATCCAGTTCCAACCCCCTGCCATGGGCAGGACACCTCCCACTAAACCATGCCACCCAAGGCTATGTCCAACTCGGCCTTGAATACCACCAGCAATGGAGCATTCACAACTTCCCCGGGCAACCCATTCCAGTGCCTCATCACTCTTACAGTAAAAGACTTCTTCCTTATATCCAATCTAAACTTCCCCTGTTTAAGTTTGAACCCATTACCCTTTGTCCTATCACTACAGTAAATGTACTTGAATCTCTTCCCCTCATAACCATCACTGAGAAGCCCCCAAACTCCTGGCTTCAGTGCTTGTTGCTCTTCCTGAGAAGTGACTTCATTCAGACACATGGACAGGACCAGGCAGCTGTTCTCCATGCTTGCTGTATTAAATGGCCATTATTTTTGGAAGAGCATCACAGCTCATGGCAGTGTCAGAGTTTCTATGTAACAGCACTGAGAACACCAATACCCAACTTTCTCTCTTGCAGTAATCTTGTGGGTTCCTTATCCAAGTATCACCAAACCCACCTATCTTGTCAAATCCCATGTGATGTTGCCCCAGGTGACAGAGCTACAAACATTGCATACACATATCCCACGCTTCTGTGTGTTGCAAATACTCAGAAAGGTTTTAAAACAGATCAGTCATGTGTTGACATGAAGGAGAATAAGTAGAAATTAAGTTGTTCTGTATGTTGTGCCATTAACTTCATTGGCATAATGATTCTTCTGAGCTTTTGCAGTGTAGGTTATCAGCACCTGGTTCAGCAGTGCTTCCAGCTGATGTGTTTGCCCTATCAGCAGAGTTGTCAGAGAAATCTGATGGAAGAAGAAGGAAAAGACAAGCCCATCTTGATAGGAGGTATTTATAGTAGCTAAGTATCATAGGGGCTGTGATCAGGATGGTGCGTTCATTGTGTTACACTCTGTAGATAGGAGATGATCCTATCCTATCCTATCAGGGGACTGGAGCACCTCCCATATGAAGATAGGATGATAGAGTTGGGGCTGTTCAGCCTTGAGAAGAGAAGGCTGCGTGGAGACCTCATAGCAGCCTTCCAGTATCTGAAGGGGACCTACAGGGATGCTGGGGAGGG
>JASSUY010006592.1:0-18333 GCA_032466535.1 Forpus xanthops
CAAGGGGTAATGGGTTCAAACTTAAACAGGGGAAGTTTAGATTGGATGTGAGGAAGAAATTCTTTACTGTGAGGGTGCTGAGGTACTGGAATGTGTTTCCCAAGGAAGCTGTGAATGCTCCATCACTGGCAGTGTTCAAGGCCATGTTGGACATAGCCTTGGGTGGCATGGTTTAGTGTGAGGTGTCCCTGTCCATGGTAGGTGGGTTGGAACTCGATGATCTTAAGGTTCTTTCTAATCCTAACTATTCTATGTTTCTATATAATTGTATGCCTATTATACTATATAGAAAGAATAACTCTAACAATCATGCCAGCCCCCCAAATTAATATTAGATTCCTCCTTAAATACAATCCTTAAGAAAATATTTAAACTTGCTTTGTTTGTATCCTGCCACATTAATCCAGCTGGGCAATTCCACCCACCACAGGAGACATGCAAAAGGATGAATTTGAATGAACTTTTAAACTCCCCACTTTCTATTGCCAATGAAGAAAAAAAATGCCGGCTGATGGGACACTTTCCTCAGCCTCTCTCTCTCAAGCATATCCTGCCTAGGCAAAATTCTGTACATGGTGTGGACAAGGCCACACTGATCATGTCATACAACACACCAGCCTCGATTTTTAAAGTCCTTGTCCTGAGAAGCCCTGGTCATGTTAAAAAAGTTGGGAGAAAATATTTGTTAGTAGCTTAATCTCCCAAAGAGATGGAGGAATATATCTAAGAAGAAAAACAACTCCAAAAATTTCTCAATTTCAAGGTAACTTTACAAAAATAAATAGCAATGTTCAGCCTGGAGCAGTCAACATCATCTTCAGTTTTATTTTGTATGGTACCACAAAAGAATCAATAGTTTACCTGGGTGAGGGATACTTGGTGTAGGGTATGAACTGGTTTTATGCTTTCCAGAACTACAAAATAATTGTTAAAGTGAAAAACTTGCAGCATTACTTTGATTATCAAGGATGGCCTCCAGCTCAGTAAATCTGTCAACAAAGCTACAAAACACAGGACTTTTTACACTTCGGGGAAAGAAAATATAACAATGGAAAGCTACTAAATTAAGAGGATGGGAGGGGTAGGAGAAAAGAAGGAGATTGAGGTCTCTAGGCAGAGAACTCAAGATAGTATAATTTACTGATAAATGCAGAAGTCTGAACAGGAGAACAAGTCTCTGAATAAAATGTTATCTAATAAAATAATATTTAAATGCAATCCTGAACTACCACAGAGCACACTTCAGAAATCATTGATGGTATCATCTCTCCAAAGGTCACAATTCAAAACCATTACACAGGTTTCTGTGCAGTCTTGTATATGAAGTAGCTTCATCTGAGAAAAGGCTGAACTCCAGATGGAGTTCTGTAATACAGCTTGACTCCAGAAAGGTGTTTCTCCTATGTTAGTGCACATACATATATTTGTGCACAGTATGTCTTTTATACATAGCACATGAAAATATAGACAAGGAATTACACCTAACATAGTAAAAGGAGGTAAGGGAAAAATATGCGTCAAATTCACAGTTAACATAACTCCATTATTGTCTATGAAATCATACCACTTTGTGACATTTGTCTTAATTCAGTTATAGCAGAGATTGATATAACAGATCGGCAGTTATTGAGAAGGTAGAGTCGGACTCTTTACAGTTGAGTGTACAGTTTTGTGTAGTGTAAGGATGAGAGGCAATGGGCGTAAGATGGGAGATTACAGGGAGATATTCAGACTGAATAAAATACACACAAAGAAAGATTCATCATAAAAAAGGTTAAAAGTGGAACCAAGTGCCTAAAAGGATTGTGCTGTCTATGCCCCTGGAAGTTTTCAATACTGGGTTGGATAAAGCTCTGGAATATTATCAGATCTCTGAGCAGGCCCAGCTCTGAGAAGGGGGTTGGACAAGAGACCTCCTGAAGGTCCTCTGCCATGTGATTCTAAGGCAGCATCCACTATGCATTCATAAGAACATTAATTCCAGATTCTTGCTTTTCAACACAAAGGTCCCTGGTCTGTCCTGATGTGGTATTTTCCTAATGGGAGCTCTGCTGTTCAGGAAACAAACCTTAGTAATAAAACTGACAAACTCAGGCATATTGCATGAGTTCCTCAAGCATTTAATTTTTCACTTAGTATTTTAAACAGACCAGAGTATTTTTATATAATTATACAATATTCACCATGGAATAGTTGAATCTGAGGTGATTCAGCACATAGATCGATCAGATGATTCTGCCCCATTCCTAAGTGAGTACATTCAACTTAGGCATGAATATTTGTATCTATAAAGGATAAACTTCCCTTTTTTAATAAAATTTTGCAATTCCCTCTTTGAAGTGACTGTTCTGGTAAATTTTCCTGAAACTGGATTCATTTATCAGAACATTTACAAAAAAGTTGCACAAATGTAAACACTACAGTTGGAAGATCTATTAAAGTCCCTCAGAATAATTACATTTAAGAGGCCCAAATTAGTGATTTCAGACAGTTTATCTGTTGTTCAATAACTGATAAGTTGTAGACATGGCAGGAGAGTAGAAAATTATTGGTCTTCCAGCTGAGAAAACCATGGTACAGAAAGGGAGGCAACTGTGAAGAGAAATAGAGTAGTAGGCTGCTTTTATTTGCCTTATTACCACTTATATATATGTACATCACCAGAAGAAAAACAAACATATAACTCACAATGCATGGCTTAGTCTTTTAATGATGTTAACTGTTAAAAAATTCTCTGGATAAGATTAAATTAAAACAATTGATATAGAAAACTGTTATCGGTATTGGCTATTCTTTTCTGGTTTCTTATATGGCCTTTCCATTCTAATGATCCCAATGATTTTAAGCTTTCAAGAGTATATGCTTATGCAATTTTCCTATAATAATCTCCTCTTATGGTTATTAAATATCTAGACAGGGTTACCATGGGGAAATAAAAGTATTAGTAATGTCAAAGTAGCATAATTTTAACTGCAACATGAAAACATGAAAGGCTACTCCAGAGAATCTCATTAGGAGTTAAATAACCCATTACAATTAATATTTCAAATACTTAAGGCTACAGTTGCAGAAGATTCGCATACAATTTATAAAGCTTCAGTTAGCCTAAACTACCAATGCCAAAGTCACACTTTCCTAAATGCAGTGCACAGCTATTTAAGTTTCAGCGCTTGAAGGTTTTCCTCTTACCAGTAAGCTGTTTGCCATTACACTCAACTCACAGAAGACAATCTGAAAAGATAGGAAACATGGAAACAGATGTTCCAACTATAAAGTAAAAAAGATGGTGTGAAGAAGAGAGTGAGGTAAAATATAGCAAAAGTTAAATAAGTATGTAAAAATATAGGGAAGGATCAGAGGAACAAGCTGGTCAGGGACAGGTCAGTAGTTACTGCCAGTCCCCATCTGCTCATTCTATATGTTCATTAACACTCAACCCAGATGCCAGTTTCTCAGCAGATCTTTATGGTATGGTGGGGTGGTTTAGAAGCTGATTACAATCCACAAATAATAGAGTTTCTCATTTTTAAAAGTAATGGAATGAGGGCAAAGCATTTGCAAAATCAAATCCATCAGAATGAGGAAATCCAACCCACTGACACTACAGCAATTCAATGTAAAAGTCAGACATTAAAGATAAGGAAGGTAAAGGGCATGAAGTACTGTGGCTACACAGCAGAATTCATCTTATGGCTGACTTGTATCATGTGCAGTACACTGAAACATATTATATTCTCAGCTTAAATCCTCTTGTTGCAGAGGAAATTAATGATCAATGACAGTGAACTCTATATACGCTATATGCTATATTGCATATAGTTTGGTTTGCTGCTTAAAGCTGGCCTGAACATAACGTAGGGCAGCCTTAGAACTGCTCTAATTTGGAATGATTTCTTAATACCCTAACATAGAGCATTAAGGCTCTATTCTGCTTCCCATCTTTATCAGATATAAATATATTTTAGCAAATTGTGCCCAACCAAAAGTAAGAAATTAAACAACTTTTCTGGGCTAATTTTCATATCAACAATGCCAGCTCAAACTGTCTGTTTTTGTTGGGAAGTGGTCAGATACTTTGGCCCAAGGGACAGCAGAAAACCACAATTCAAAATATCTGAAGTACAAATGTGACCTGAATATAACCCAGGAAATTTGATTTGTTTTTTCAAAGTATGACCTGAGCTGAACTGCCCAGTCAATATTTGCAAGAGCAAACAAATAAAAACCATAAAACTCTCTGTTCCAGTTAAACACCCTTTTCCTTCTAGACTTGTGTAGAAAGATTTTACATCTGCCGTGTGTAGGCAGCTGCCTGTTTAGTCAGCATTTGAGAATCCCCATATGGCATAAGAAAGGACAAAGATTTTGCACAACATACTGCAATAGTTCTGGGCAGAAGAACATTCCTAGGAGACACAGAGTAACACTTTAAAGTACTTAGGGGCTTGTTCATCACAGTGGTAAAATCACCAAAAACATTCAACCAACTGAGCTGGTGAAAATCAAAGCTATATAGTTCCATTGTTCAGCTCGCAGAATGGCCCAGGAAGTGATAATTGAATCAATATGACAAGCCATTTGAGAGCCTGATCATTTCAGCTTCTTCCCAGGAAAGCAGGGAATAATTTTAAGACAAAAATTGAGTCCTACTTTCTTATCCACTCCTAAAGCAGAATGAAAATCTAGTGCTCAGCCTGTAGTAGGGAAAGTCAGAAATAAAATCCTGAAAAAAACCAAGAACAATTGCCATCATGATGTCTTCATTTTTTGACAGAAATTTTAAGAACAACTGTAATGAACCGACAGCAAAAGTGCTTCCTATGTGCAGTAAATAATTAACCTCTGCTGTGCTCTGTCATCTCAAATTCCATTTGACAATCCCTCTTTATGGGGACAAATAGCTACAGAGAAGAGAATTTATGGATAACCAAAACTTTAGGTAGACTAATTCCTTGTATTTCTTCTTCAATATCTTGCGTGACACTACATCTTTTAGACCTGCAGTAGAATCAGCCATGTTGTTACAGTAAATTGTTTCCCTTGATCCAGACTCCCCATTGTCTGACTATGGTACTCTCTCATTAATTATTTTGGGCCCAAGGGAACTTTCATTTTGAAACTGGTATTGGAAATATTTTATTTCTCACTATTTAACATCATGGCTCTACTTATTTAACACCAAAGTGCACAGTTTCTTTAAATGCTTTTATTAGAGACTAGCAAAACATTGGAGAGAGACAGTTTGTTGTCTGCAGCCAACAGATAATAGGCCTCTAGAGAAGAACCTTCTGCTAAACAAGGATTTGTAAGTTATCCAGGCCTTCAGCATAGCACAAGAACAATTTTATATTGTTATTTTATTTACAAGCATACATGTTGGGGTGGTAAATAATTGCATACTTAGCTTTCCTATCTAAAATGTTGCTAGACTTTCTCTTCAATAAGGAGCAGATTTTTCTTCTGTTACACTGTGCATTTACACTAATCATTCATTAATAAACTCCAGTGGAATTTGGTTCTCTATATACATAAAAGGATGGAAAACAAAAACTTTTCTAACACCTCTGTTATTGTCTCAAAAAGCTTTTGCTTCGTGTACTTAGAACAATCTTTATTATGCAGGATGAATTTAATAGTAGTCTGATGCTATGAATGACATACAACTTGCAAGTGAGTTGTATGGCTAGGATTTCAGAGAAGTGGCAAAAGAGATGGCTTTCAAGGACTTCTACCAATGAATTCATAATATGAAAAAGTTGAAAACCAGAAGAAATACAAAGTATAAAAATGACATGATGCACTGAAAGTTCCACCAGAATCCCTGTTAGCCATTCAGAAGAAACACTTCTGAAGCAGAACAAACTGTCATCTGACCTTGAAAATTTTGAAAGCCCTTTTGTATTTAATTTTTCTCATAAATGCTTGATTAAATCAAGTTGATGGGACTTTGAGAGCTGGTGAAGCAAATTACAAATTCTGGAGAAAGAATCATGTGAGAAGCATATAATACAAAAGAAGTTCTTTTGAGAGAAGCATAGAAAAGGTAAACATATCAGGGTGCTGAGTGATAGAGAGGATATCAAAGGAGAAAAGGAGGGAAGAGAATGGAAGATATTAAAAATCTTTAACAAGCCGTTTATGACATGACACTTAGGGTCAACACAGAGCTAAATGTTGACCTGCTAAATGTGTGCCGTGCAATTAATTTTTTCCCTTTATTATTGTCTAACATGGCTTTGATTTTGGCCAACAGAGTTTATTTAAATACTACGCATTTTCAGCAAAATACTCTGGAAAACTTCTCTCATTTATGCCAACATATTATAAACCTTCATGGCCAATTGCTTTAAGTCTGCATGATGATTTTCATGTCACAACTTTGGGTACTGGGTCCACTTTCATCTATAAACTCTATTTAGATCTTTATATTTGCAGGACACTTGTAGCGTTCCAGTCTCCGTGCATGATTCTTATAAAATAAGACAACCTAGCATGGATCATGATTTCTATACAAGATAAGGTCAGAAATAAAAGATTAGAGAGCAGTTAGTAGTGCTATGAAACATTGCCATTTTTCTTTCTAATCCTCATTTAATACATGAGCTAACAGTAGAATAAAAACGAAAATTAAAGGAAATGCTGATTAAGGGAAATACGGTGAGCAAGCAGTTTTGCAGTTTACTTTTTCAAGGAATTAAGTACAGCTGGTTATGGAAGCTTTGGGCTTACTTACGCAGTGTTTTTTATCAGTTCTGTCTTGAGCATGCCATTCATTTTCTGTTTGCGTAGAAGGTGACTGCAGTGCCAATGTCATGGCTCAATGGACTTAGGACAGTTAATAAACCACAGTGACTTAATCTTTCAAGGTTTATTTTTTCAGATCTGTGATGATGTTTTGTCTTTGGGCTGTCATGATGTCTGTAACTAGTTCAACGTATTGCCTCAGAGTTGGCCTCTATATTGATTCTGGAAGTCCTGATGCATGCAAAAAAATCACACATGCTTGCATTTTCACAACATTACAGATTTTGTAAGTGTGATGATGGTGTGATGTAGGAAGATTGTAAGCCAGGCATTTGGTGCTAGCTTCAGTGTTCCTGAAACTATTTCTGTTCTCTAGCCAAATGAGCTCTGATACATTCCGTATACGTTACCAACCCACGCTCCTGTGCTGTATGGAGTCGTTGAAAAGATTAGGGTCACAGTAGCTACTACCCACAAAGAAAGAGCTCCTGCTTCAGCTTCATTTTGAACTGTGTAATTCCTAGCTTTCATCTTACTGACACCAGTTGTGGTAGGTACCTGGGGCAGTGGCCCAGGGCCAAAACAAGACATTGTATATATTGCCACAATTTGCTTCATTCAATCTGAGGGTAATTTGTGTTTTGAGTGGAATTGGCTCTTCCATAACCAGTATTTCAAACTGAAAAATTGTCATGGTTAGAGTTAATTTTCTTCCTAGTAGTTGGAGCAGTGCTGTATTTTGGCTTTAGCATGAGAGTAATAATGATATCCCATCAATGTTTTAGTTGTTCCTAAGTAATGCTTACCTCAATCAAAGACTTTCCAGTCTCTCATGCTCTGACAGTGAGGAGTGGCACAAGAAGCTGGGAGGAAGCAGAAACAGGACACCTGACCCAAATTAGCCAAAAGGATATTCCATATCACAGAGCACATCATGCCCACTATATAAAGTGGGGCAATATAAACTAGGATGAGTCACCTGGAAGGGTCAGATCGCTACTCTGGTCAGGCTGGGTATTGATCAGCAAGTGCTGAGCAATTGTGAAAAACTTGTGTTTATTGTTTTTTTTTTCTTTCACCTTTTAGTTTTATATGCTCTCCCCTAATTATTTCCCTTATCATTACCATTATTAGTAGTAGCTTACTGTACTTTAATTATTAACCTGATCTTATCTTAACCTGAGGGTTTTACATTCTTTCAGTTCTCCTCCCCATCCCATTGAGGATGATGAGTGAGTGGCTGTGTAGTACTTAGTCGACAGCTGTGTTTAAACCACAACAAAGATGCTGATAATTTATTATTAGGGAGTATTAGGGAAGCTTACAAGGACATCAATTTCTAGTTTTTACAAAAGCTCGTCTAAGTAGTCTAAGTAAGCAGGTAGAAAGACTGAGCCACGAAAGCATGTATCAAATGACTGTATGTTTAAATGTAGAGCTGCACAATTAAAATAGCAGCTGATGCTGATCCAGACATTGGTAGCAATGCCATTTCCTAGCCAATAAAGCTCAAAGAAGGGCTGATGTAAAACAACAAAATATATTGGTTTACTTTGGCAAATGATGAATCAAAGATACCCCTATGATGCTTTCATGATGGCAGCCCTTTCGATATGAGGTCAAGTCAATTTTAAACAGCTTCTACTGTGCTTGAAGTCATGCAAAGGCTTTTCATTAGGAAGTATTAATATTTTCAGGAACAGAGCTGTCCTCTCACTACCTTCTTATGTCTTATTGTATCATCAATGGTGTTATTTTTTTCTTTGACAGTTTGCAATCTTGTTTCCTGGAGGCATAATTTAAAGGATTAGTCAAATTTAAAGGAAAAATAAAGGCTTTTAAAACCGGACCTCCTGCACGATTCAGTGATACAGTGGGGTTATCTGTAAGTGATACCTTTTGTTTTGTTTCTGTGCTGAAAGGTTCATAATTACCAGGTTGGCAATTTTGCATATTTTATGGAACATTCACTGCCATTCAAAAAGTGAGTTCAGTGCTGCAATCCTACGAACACAATGTCCGAAAAAATTATAAGATTCATTGTAAAATTATAACATAGCCCAGCCATCTATGCCTGAGAAATTAAAAAATCTATTCAGAAATATTCATTTTTTAGCAAGTAATAATGTTAAATGTCAAGACTGAGCCATTAATGTACAAATAACTTATTCTGCAGAGCTTGTTACAAAATCATTCTTAGGTTATTATTATTTCCCTTTTATGCAGAGATAGGAAACCAGTTATATCTATTGCATCAATGACTTAACAGGAATCATGGTTTGACTGGAATAATAAAATAGAGGCTATTAAAATTCCTCATCTTGCATTGCCCACATATTTGTTTTTTCAATAGACCTAGAGGTCAATTCTTCAGAACTTTATCTACAGCCCTAAAAGAATCATAGAACGACATAATAGTTGGGGTTGGAAAGGATCTGAAGATCATCTAGTTCGAACACCCCTGCCATGAGCAGGGACACCTCCCACTAAATTATTCCACCCAAGGCTATGTCCAACACGGCCTTGAACACTGCCAGTGATGGAGCATTCACAACTTCCCTGGGCAACACATTCCAGTGCCTCACCACCCTTACACTAAAGAATTTCTTCCTCAGATCCAATCTAAACTTCCTCTGTTAAAGTTTGAACCCATTACCCCTTGTCCTATCACTATGGTCTCTCATGAAGAGTCCCTCCCCAGCATCCCTATAGGCCCCCTTCAGATATTGGAAGGCTGCTATGAGGTCTCTGTGCAGCCTTCTCTTCTCCAAGCTGAACAGCCCCAACTCTTTCATCCTATCTTCATAGGGGAGGTGCTCCAGTCCCCTGATCATTCTCGTGGCCCTCCTCTGCACTTGTTCCAACAGTTCCATGTCTTTTTTATGCTGAGGACACCAGAACTGAATACAATACTCATATTCTCTGTTAAGCAGAGAAAAAGAACAGCAGTCAGTGAGAAGTGCAGAGGTATGCGCCCTTTGACTGCATCCAATACTTGAGGTACACTGAGTTGGCCAGTGGTCAAAATGGACAAAGATGTCAGGTTTGACTTTCCTCTTGCAGAACCAGCAAATATCAGGGAAGCAAACTTACAGAAATCCAGAAGTAGCTGAAATTCACTTTTCCTGGCATCCCAAGGCGAACCCTAATTCTAGATCTAAACTTAATCCTAAAGGTTTATGTTGTTTGTTCCCTGCCACCAAAATCAAGTACAAAGGAAAGGCTTGCTTTTAACAGGTGAGTTCTTTGAGCAGAATACTAAGTATAAACTGCGAGCTCCTAGCAGTACCTGTCCAAACCTTCAGATAGCCCTATTACCAACCAAGAGCAGCTGTCACGTACTAGCACGTACCATTTCTATCAATAAAAGGTTTAAAAACATAAACTAGCTACATGTACCCATTGTACTCTGCTTTCCCTTTCCTTCTCTTCCTTAGCCATCCTGTCTGCATGTGGAGAGGACCTCACAGATCCACGTTTATCTGCCATAGCTTTATTAGCAAGCTAACAGTATTCAAAACACTGAAGTAGCTGTAAAAAGAAGAGGAATAAGCTGGAAATAAAACAAGTAAGCAAAGTATTCAAGTGCAGCAAGGAAGATTTAGGTTCGACACTAACAAAACTTCCGTGGTTTGAATAGATAATTACTGCAACAGATTTCTTGAGATTATGCTGTTGTGTCTTTTTTACTGGAGGAGGTTAAAAATGGCAAGAGTCTATGCAGGAAAACAACACTGTCTTGCTCATACAGAGAAGGTCTCATAGTCCCTCTGTTTCCTGTGATTTGTATCTAAATGGCAGTCAAGTAATATAAGAGAGAACTACTATAGCTAAGCATAAATCTCTCTTTGGAGCAAGACTAAGGAGCAGACTACCTCTGGACTCCTGCATTGAACAGAGCTGTGTTCTAGACAAGCTGCAAGTCTGAATGATCAACCTGGGGCTTTTTAGAATATGAAGCACAAACTGATTCTGATATTTCTTCACTGAATCTTGATTTTGAGTCTATGCTTTGTGTTAAATAGATCCCAGTCAGACTGAAACTCTGAAATGATTTAGAGGGACAAAATTTGTACTCTCACTAGCATAATAAATCTGATGAATTTCTATTCTTAAGAATATTCACATCTATTTGTTCACATTCTTTATATGAAAAATATGTGTTTCAATTAAAATGCAAACACCTCTATTACTCAGTTGTCACACTAAAATAAACACTTTGGTCACAGTATCCTTGAAGACTTTATAGTCACCAGTGAAGCCTTTTAAGTCACATTTAAGTAAATTTGTTTTGTCAAACCAAGCATCTGAGCAAGCGTGGTAAACAGTATGAACCCACAGCAGAATATATATGGAAAAAAATGGAGAAAAAGAAAACATGATAGAAGACAGTAACACAAAACAAAGAGGTACAGAATACAGATGGCTTAGCTGAAAGTTTAAAAGGTATTTCAGGAGCTGAAGGAGAAAAAAGAAGTAAATCTCTAAATCACTTATAGAAGCCATAAGAAATTATGTGGTTTAACACTTAGCATTGTTATTATTACACAATGTACTACCTGATTGCAAAATTCCTTGCAATTAATAAAAGTGTCATTTCTTTCTTGTTGACTATACTCTGGCATAACATACAGTCAGCAGGAATTTTCTAAACAGTATGATTAACACAAAATGAGTCTGGTTTTCATGGAAGTGGCAAAATTCTACTTGCAAGAACCGTTTTCGCTGGTAGCTTGAGACATGTTTCTCTCTCTGTTGAAATGAATAGAGGTCCTTGGCTGTTGCTTGTTTTTTCCTGTAGATCCTCATCTAGCATCTAGGTGCCAATCATTGTCCATTATACTTTCTTAACATCTGCAAGTGTCACAGTCACCCTGCTTTGCTCTCTGTGGATTCGGCAGGTGCTCCTCACACTGCCAAAACCACAGCTCAGTGAAGAAGAGTCTAGAATGAGTCAGATTTTCAGTTACATTTGCAAGAGGTGAAGAGCAGCAGATCACAGTAGGACATCTGCTCCCTCTCCATCCCCAAGGGTGAGGTAAAGCTCAAGCTCTGCCCGTACATGCCTCATCCCATGTGTTGATGATGTCCATGTGAGAGGTGGATTTCCAATCCACTCCAGAGCCATAAGCAGCGTGGCTGCAAGAACAAAGAGGGCTTAGCTCAGGCTTGGACCTTACAGCATACTGATGTGGGCACCCACTACCAAGGAGGCAGAGAGGCTGCATGCAGGGTACATCATTATGGATCAAGGTGAAGATAGCTATGGGACAATGGACGTGCCATGCAGCAGCCACCTGCACCATCACCTGCAGGAGAAATATGATTCGTCTACCTTAAAAGCTTTGATGGCTTGACATCGCGGACAAGACACTAGAGGCTATAGAGTACCTATAGCCTCTGTGCCTTCAGGGTATGGTTTTTCATGCCTGTGGAAGCTTGCATTAGATACAGCTTTACTGAACTGAGTAAAAAAACACCCCCTCCAAAACTGAAATGCCAAGAAGTGGTAATGAAAATTTAACTTTCTGGAGGAAATGAAAAAACTATTTGTGGCGCTGTTTATCCCTGAAACTATTCAGGACTTAGGACAAACATAACCAATCAAATTGAAGGAATTGAAAAAATTCAATGGCTCTGTGAACTTTATGTGTGTGCGGATACAGTTCATCAAATTGGTGCCTAAAGAAAAATATGCTTTATATTATTACTATAGTATGATTTTGTCCCTGATGAAAAGTACAGTGGCACAACATAACAAATTTTCTGTCCTCCATAGGTCCAAGAACTTATGAGTTGTCACCTGTGTAAGTTTAACTCTTCAAGACCCTTTCTTAAATTGAGGATATTCCAAGATTCTCTTGTAAGATGTGTCGATATTGGATGCTACAAAAGGACCTCTGAAGTCTTGTCTGTTGCCACATCCTAACTATTCAAATTCCAAGTTTCAGTGGTGATTCATCTTGTCTAAAATACTGATGTGGGGCTGCCTCTTTGTTTTGAATTTTTACAATTATCCCTTGAGGTGGCGTTTGTAATGTTGCTCTGAAACCACCAACCTGAAAAAATAGTGCAAACAATTCAATATGTTAGTTCTCAAATGGCACTTCCTGCTTCAAAAAAAGGGCTGTTTAACACTCCAGAAATACAAGCATGTTCTGTTTCATTTAAACAGTATCTGCTCATCTTCTTTAAGACTCAAACTGTTTGTCTTTTAAAGAAAACATTAGGTTAGGTGGAATCACAAAATGTGTTTCTTTGATCACTGTAAATAGCTGAATTCTGTTTATGCAATGTGATTTAAGCTTAAACACAAGTAGTAAGATGCTGTACTGCAGCACATTTTAGGGAATCTTTCTGAGTTTTCTCTAATATTCCTGGAAGACCAAAGTGAAAAACTGAACTGCAATCATTGTTGTGAGGCTACAGGTCTGTATATGCATCTTACGCCAGCTTTTGCTGCAAAACATTGCAGGCAGGACATAACTATAGACGAGATTTTGGCTGGAGGCTCTTATACTCCTTTCAGGAACAAGAAATTGGTTGCCTTGTGGAGCACATTGCTCACACATTCAGGATAAAACTGAGTGTAAAGCTGCATTAAGGAAGGAATTTTTGCCTGGTCAGATGGACAGAGAATTTGTGGGGGAGGCTGGCAGCAGAGGAAAGGCTGCCATTCTATTCTTTTTCTCTGCTCTGTTTGTGGTACATTAACATTTTTGAGACCTTATTTTCAGAATTCTAAATTTTGCTGTCTGTTTGAAGGAGAGAAATATAAGTGACCCCATAAGGTGTATATACATGTTCAGAGAGTGTAAGCAGAATGCTAAGCAAGGTATGTACATTTGCCCTCTTTCTTTACCCTCAGGAAAACAAAACATGCTTGGGCAGGTTGTCAAAGCAGAATACATGTAGGAAATAAGACAAAGTATTACCAAAAATACTGTTGATATTTATTCAGTTTTCTTTGCTTACGCTTGCAAACCATACAGTTTTCTTAACACCCAGTTGCATTCTTACTCACAAATTTTAACATGAGCAAATATTCACAAATAAATCTAAATTGATAGCAGACTTCACAGAGTATGGCTAAAGAACTCCCTGCTCCCAAAGCATTCTGAGAAGTCTGAGATTTATGAAGCTTCACTTATATCAGCAGGAAACAGAGATGATGAGAAGATAACACATGATTAAACTCATGATGCTAACATGAATGACATATAGTAAGCACTTGACTGTAGACAGATTTTTACCTGCTGGTAATGCCCATCGTATGCTATGTGAGCACACATAGCATGCTTCCCTCCTGAGCAGCTCACTACCCAAACAAGCACATTTCATCAGTGTTCAAAAAAACTGAACACATATTTCAACACATTCAGTGGCGATTTGTGAACTAAAAATAGTTACACTTGTCCTGTATGTTATTTCCGGTAAAATACTCTCTTTATTTCTCTTGTAAGGTTGCAGACCTCATCTGTCTTCTGCCAATGCAATGTAAATGTAGATCACGCAACTGAAAATGCATTTGTAAGGTACAACTTGGATTAGACTTTGCATAAGCAGTCTTTATTGAGGAACTGATAGCTTTTTCTTTTTTATTATATTCGCAGTAGTACCTGCAGCAAATGCTCAGCTTCTCCTAATCACTTTTCTCCACATTTCCCAGTTTCAGCAGGGGCATAATTAGGCAGGATTAATAAACAGATGAAAGTAAGATATCCCTTGCTAGGCATTTAACTGGAGACATTCATTATGAATAAACACATTTTCACTTCATTTTAAGGGGTATTCTTTTAAGGAAGATGCGTATGTATCGCCGCTATGTTGCAATGTGAATACTCATGATCTCTAGTTATTCAGATTGCTTGTGACGTATCATTTCCAATTTAGCAAATCTTGTGTTGTTACAGGATGAGGTTTGGAAAAGAGCTGTCTAAAAATAGAACTGCTGATCCCACAATGGCTGTTACTTTACCCTCAAGCTTTATGCCTAACTGAACAGAAGTGCTTGCCGAGGTGCCTGTGCAATAACCTCATTGAATGTACTCTGCTATTTCGAGCTTATCACCTCAGCATCTATAGATTCCAGCTTTGAAATCAGCATTTCTGAAACAAAATTTATTACAGCAAAGAGCTACATTCTCCACAAATCTTATGTTACAATCATTTCAAGATATAATGAAGACTAAACATGCAGACTAAATATATGCAGGAGTACATCTACAATAAACTAAATTATTATGATGGACCTGTTTGCCTGCTTGTATTGGAAGGGATCTCATCTCATTCTAAACTATTCTGTTTGGTGTTCTGTGACTGACTGCTTTTTCCCCTGGATTTTTTTAGACATAGTCAGTACTATGTTCTGGTACCTTCTCAGACTATATTTAAAGCACCATAATCATAAATCATATGCTACTCAATACCCATAGGCACCATCAGTTATAATTCATTTGGTTAGCCATCCTGAATGCTGCAAGGGTCCCAACCACCCAGCTGAGGTGAGGTTTTACCATCTGTTTCAAAAGAGTAGCAGCAGACAAAACCTAACGTAGCTGACTTATCTCTCAAGGAGAAAAAAAGCCTTAGGCTGCTAAATGTCAAAACTACTTACTTCTCAACCCACCCAAGTGCCAAGTCAGCTGTGTATTTTGAAGATAAATGACCCACTGAGCCTAAATACAGCTGCTTTGGTAATTTGCAATGCCCAAAAGGAGAGTATTTTCATCTCTCATGTGACATCTTTTATCAAACCCATAACAACACCTGAAGTATAATAACTTTATTTCTAAATTAACAATGCATAAATCTATAAGCAAAACAGAATAGCTGTGAAGCATCAGTAGTCTCTTAACAGCACTTCATTTTCTAACAAATATATAGCTGAGCAGATGCAGGGGTGGCCTTGTGAAAGAGTCAAAATGGCTTTGGTGCACCCTTGTAACATTTCTGTGAAAATGCTATGCAAATACTAAACACCCCTCTTTTTTTTTTTTTTTTTTTTTTTTTTGTTTTTTCGTTTTTTATTTTTTTTTTTTTTTTTTTTTAGCTTCTTTCCTTTTTTCTTTTTGTTTTCAGGTTTTCAACAAAAAATGGTTATCAGTATAGTTGCTTGGGATGCTTTCAACAGCCTCCAGAAGAAGTTTAGCCAGATATGGGATCTTTTTTACAAAAATCATGTGTTATCGTCATCTCTGCTTGTCTCTGCTTGAAAGAAAGCTAATATCCATCAAAAATAATAGAACAGGTCTCATTTCAACCCAGGAGCACTCTCCTCATATAGATCCATGTATTTTGCAGCCAATTCAAGGAGAAAATGAAAATCATTATCAGTAATTTCTTTAAAAAGAAGAGAAAAAAATCTGTTGCACAATGCAAAGAGAGGATAGGAAAACGGTGAGTCAATAAGAAAGTGCTCAGATGTTGATCTGTGAGGCTCAAGGACTGAGCTGCTTTCATATGGCTTCCCTAGGCTCTACAGATATGTTGGGATGCAATCCAACTGGTGTCTAGTGTTTCAGCCATCTACTGAACCTGTGCCGAAATATCAGCAGAACAATTCCTTAACTAGTCTACATGACAGAAATGTTCAAGAAAGACATCCAGGATAGCTAATCTTAGATGAGCATCATGGGCAGATGTTTTACAAGGGTCTTCAGGGGAACCTGTTCTTGCCCCTATCAGAAGGGCAGCCAGGAATTTGTTTCAGGAGTGTAATGTACCTCTGATGAACTTAATTTGTGTCCATCAGCTATGTGCACTACTTATTTCATACTTAAGGACACCCTAGCGACCCAGTCAGACATTCTGAACTTCAACTTCTCTCTTATTAAAATCTTCTTTTGAAGTGTGGTAAAGAGAAACAGACATGGCAGACTTCACAAGAATCTAATTGAAACAATCTATAGAAAGACAACTTTAAAGTAATTTTTCCCGTGATCTCATAAATTCATGTAACTTTTTTTAATTGCTAACAGTGAAGTTTTTAAATGTTTGCATATGTAAATTCTAACAGTAGACGCTGTATAGAAGTGACAGATTTCCACCACAGCTCTATGTTCACTTCATTATGAACAAAAACCATATGCAGTATCTTAAACTTTACATATATGGTCTCAGCCCTAATATTATTTTTTTTTTAAATGAAAATTTCAATTGATATCTGCCCACTCAAGTAATAATAACAAAAAAAATATAAAATCTTTCATGTGCAGGGTTTTCTTTGTACTTCTAAAGCACCTTGAACCAAACAACCTTGCAAATTTTTCCAAATACCGGTCAAGTTTTGCAGCAGAACTGTAAGACTGCATTAAGACTGACACAGCCACTGCTGATAGAATACTGCTGATGGTTGTAGGTGGCTGGTCTTTCAGCAGTAATTTCCCTCTCAAATTTCAATGCTGTGTGTGCTTGAGGAGTCATGATTACTTAACTATCACAGCCAAGGAGGAAGAAGAAAATGTGAATTTGAAATAGTAATTTAAATTAACAGATGGAAGTCAGAACCATGCAAAATTATTAAAATTCTGAACTCCATTTGTCTTGATCCAAACTGAAGATTCATTCAAAAGCACAGATCATATATAATTTAATCAGAAGTATTATTTCATATTCTGTTACTTCTGTTGCCCCTAGCTGTATACAGTAATGTGCTGTGTCCTAGAGAGTCTCAAGTCAGAATGGTATTTGCAGAGATGATGTGCTATTTCCATTACAAATTCTATGATTAAAAGAGGCTTGGAACAATCATACTTATTTGCGTAGCCATTATACCCACTGTATTGTTATCTGGTAAACATAAGCAATTCAAATCTAACATCAAAATCCAATTCCTTAAAACCATTCCTTGTGTTTAGAGATTGCTTTCGTGTATGACAGAATGAATCCTCAAAATGCAGCTGCAGTCACCTAAACCGTTACTATATAAAATTATCTTTGAAATTAAGTCAGGATTTCCTGACAAATAAATCAAAAATAGTACAATTGTAGTAACTGTGTCTTCGTGTCTGAACCCAGATAGTGATCACAGGAGATATGTCATCTGTTCTAAGGTTTCTTTCTATGTGAGCTCATCTTATTTTCTTTCTATTCATTTTACCCTCACTTCTGTGAAAATATGAGGCTTGTTGCATTTTCTATACTTCTGGCTTGATTGCACTTCCAATCTACCTAGGAAATTTGGTCACTTAAAAGCAATAAAAAACTTCTTTGTGCTCCAGGGTAAGGTGAGCTGGTTAAGAAACAACCCAGAACGTCCAAAAGTCTGAACTGAGGGAGTTTCTTATCCTATATGTCAAAGTAATGAACCCAAAGTTATTTTTCTGCATCAGGATTCCATTACATCTCTCTGTCATTTTCTTTGAATAAACATTTATTTAGTGTTGTGGGCTGGTTTAGAGACCAAGGGGGCATGGCTCGTTAGAGGCTCTGAACAATCCAGGCTTTGATGAGTTAGAATATATTTCAAACTGTTAAGAGTAGCCATAGATAAGTTAAGAGAAACCATAGGTAAGTTAAGCATCAACCCTTGCAAACCCTTACAGATACTGCTGAGCACTTCTTCCGATGCAGGCTGGCCACCTGCAT
>JASSUY010006593.1:0-22713 GCA_032466535.1 Forpus xanthops
GCCCCATTGCTGGCAGTGTTGAAGGCCAGGTTGGACAGAGTGCTTGGAGCAAGCTGCTCTAGTGGAAGGTGTCCCTGTGTGTGGCAGGGGTTGGAGCTGGAGGAGCTTTAAGGTCCCTTCCAACACAAACGACTCAGTGAGGCGGATTCTTCACCACCTTCAAATCATCACCCCTCTCTCCAGCCTCTTCCCCATACTGTTTATGTTAAATCATTATGGTAAACAACATAATCACTCATCGCTTTAAGCAGCATGGTTCCCACAGGCACTTCAGGAGGAGGAGACAGGTAAGGACCTTGCCAGCAATTCTCCATCCCTGATAAAGCACCAGTATTTACTTTAATCCCACATCTTCTGTATCTCTTCATCAGTTATAAACCCCCACTACCCCACCCGCAATGTCCTTTAGGTAAGGAGAGAGTGAGTGGGAAGTTTGTTAAGGCCTCCCAGTAAATCCAAGGCATTAAAGCAGATGAATCACCGTTATCCCCTCTTTCTGAAGGACATTTTCCCTCTTAGAAAGAAAATAATGTTGATTATTCCCACCACATCGTATCTGTGTATGTGTGAATTGCCTCCATTCATCTCTGCACTTGCCTCATCAGCCTGGTAGGGACATAGGGTTTCTTCATCTCTAATACCCAGGGCCCCTCCTGAAGCCCTTTTCAAAGGCTGGGAGGCACTGAGGTGGGTTTTAGCACCAGATTCACACACTGACGCTTATATTCAAGCAGTTTACATTTGAATTCACATTAAAGCTCTTGGCTGAATTCAGCTGGAGCCCAGTTTCACGTGACATGTTACTAGAAATGACTGAGTGATGGAGAAGACCCCCGAACGTGATCCTTCTAAAGTAATATGGCTCAATGAAAGCACCTTTGCTTCTCAGTAAACCACAGTCATTTATACAGAAGAACAGGTTGGTTTCCTTAGGAAATAAAGAAAGGTTCCATTTCAATAAAGCTTCAAATAAGCTCTACAAAAGAAAGGATTGGGTAAGAGGGAAAGCAGTAACTGGGTAAAGAAACCAGCACAGATCAGCACTAACTAAGTTAGGAACTGGACCCTGTGTGCATGGATAATGGCACAACTACACAGATGAACGGCACCAATGACTTTTTCCATTGGTTTTCCATGATTGCATTTCTCAGACTTTCAAAAAAGATTAAACCATTTTTAGCTTGATGTTTTATAGCCACTTACTAAAACCCCACACTCCTGCAGTATCTGCAGGTTTCCAATGTCACAATACAGAAGGCTCACACCATCCGAAAGACAGATGTGCTCAAAGAGATGAAGATCCCACCTAGTTTACTATACACTTGGTTGGTAATATGCACAAAATGTAGGCAGACATAGAGGAAACAGGAATCCCTTTGCAGGGGTTATCACGTTAGCTTGAAATGCCCTGAGATGAGAGCACCCATAACCCACCCGAGCCTGTCAGGACTTTACCCAGGCTGTTCCCTCAGCTTTTTGGTATTTCAAATGTCCTTTTTGCTTGTTTTGTTGTGAAAATACTAAATTCACTTTTGGCATTACATCCACACAAGAGCACTAAGTGCATCAAAGTCTGGAATTATCTTATGTAGGCATCAATGAATAACTTCATCTTCAGTATGATAAGGAAATACTTTATAACCATTTTCATGCACTAAGCATTTAGTCAGCACATACAGTCATGGTTTACTAAGAGAAAAGCACAACACATATATACACAGAGCAAAGACAGGATGATGCCTCAAGAACTATGCCCTGCATTGCCTCTGTGATACCCAGATCTGATTAAGCCTTCTAAGAAGTCAAATATTAGGCTTATAAATGAACTCCTAACAGGACAGGATTTACTCTAGGTGGCATTGCTTAAAGTGGTCAAGATATAAGGGAATTACATATAAAAGTCCCTTGGAAGCTCTTTTTTGGTGCTCTCGTTTTCTCCCTGCTTTTCCTATCACCTTTTCTTCCCCCAGGATGCAAAAAGATGCTGATAATACAGTGATTTGTTAAAATACACTGATAGTTACTCAATAAAGCAATTTGAAATGCAAATGACAGGCTTTGAAGGTGCTGTGCCTGATTGCATCACCTGGAAATAGAGTGCAGAGAGCAACCTGAAATCAGCTTTGCAAATGGCAATGTATGAAGTGCAACTACAGAGAGGGAGAACTGGCTTTAAAAGAGCTGATTTTGTAGATTTTACAGGTTTCCTGTAACTATCTCATTTTAACATATGTACACTTAAGTAATTTTAGGATCATATTAGAAAAACAAAGGGTAAGCAATCAAATTTGAGCTTTTAAAGTCTGTAATTTCCTGTGAGTTCAAGTATCTTGGCTTGACTTTGTGACACTATCAATGTTGATTTGCTATTCTCTACAATTCACGGTTTGAAACCAAGATACAATGGTTATATTTTCACTAATCATGCCATGAAGAAACGTTCTGATCGGATACATGGACATTTAAAAGGATTATGGGATATGTTCTTGAGGAACTAAACCATTTCCAGCTTAGTTGAGGTCAGCTACAACAGGCAAATACAGGTCTTAGTTACACAAACCTGATTCCTTTATCCAAGTGAGCTTTCAAGAATTCAGTATAAAGGTGAGTGCTTAGTTTGGGGTTTGATAACAGGTACCAAATACCATGCACACTACTTCAGGATCCATCTACTGCACTGCATTCATCTATTCCAGCATACTGGAACACTCAAAGCAACCCAGGAGTTTGTACTTCCATACCCATTTTGCTTCTCACCTTTTCCCACTTCCCAACTCCCAGATATAAAAATTAGCTTCCTTACCTTCATAATGTTTACTAGGTCTGTTTGATAATAGCGATCTTGGTGTGCATTAGCAGCTGCTAAAGTGAGAAGATAATCATTCCTTGCATGGATAGCCTTGGAATTACACTCAGATCGCCGTGCTTTTAACTACAACGAGAAACAGAAGTTAAAAGATAGGTATTCATGAGAAGTTAAATGAGCAAACGTGTATGAACAGCAAATTAACGTGCATGTGTATGTATTAAGATAGTCAAAGCTTCAAAGGATTAATAGTTTAACAGCTTTGTTAATGGTTATGGGATTTCTAATGCATATTGCCCTCATGCAGTTGTAAGTTCACATGTGACCTTATGGACACAGGTAACTCTGTACTCTGACTGCTTAAAGAGTCCTCTCTCATTACTTTCTCTAAAAATACACCTTCCAAACAGTCAGTCACCTAAGATGCAAGACAACTTTGGTCCCACGACTCATGAAATTAGCAGCAAAATCAATGCTTCTTCTACTCACCTTTACACTTGCCTTCTGCAAGCTTATTCTTGACTGAAAAAGACTAAGTTTGGACCTGAAACAGAAATGAAGAGAGGATATTACTGACCAATAATCATTTTGACAAATGGACAGGATATATAACCACTGCACCTCACTTAAAACATTAATTTAAATACCTTTTCAAACCTTTTTTATTTGTACAGTTGAAAGTGGAGCTTAAGGATCAAAGAAAATATTAACAAACTACATTGAACTACACCAACAGAGGGCATTCTGCGCCTCAAATCTGCTTTGGTGAGACCCCACTTGCAGCACTATGTGCAGTTCTGGGGTCCTCAGCATAAGAAGGACATGGAGCTGTTGGAGCGAGTCCAGAGGAGGCCATGAGGATGCTCAGGGGCTGGAGCAACTCCTGTATGGACACAGGTTGAGAACACTGGGGCTGTTGAGCCCAGAGAAGAGAAGCTGTGTGGAGACCTCAGAGAAGCTCCAGTGTCTGAAGGGGGCTACAAGGATGGTGGAGAGAGACTCTTCATCAGGGACTGAAGTGATAAGATAAGGGGTGATGGGTTCAAACTGGAACAGGACATTGAGATGAGCTCTTAGGCAGAAGCTGTTCCCTGTGAGGGTGCTGAGGCGCCGGCACAGGGTGCCCAGAGAAGCTGTGGCTGCCCCATCCCTGCAGTGTTCAAGGCCAGGTTGGACACAGTGCTTGGAGCAAGCTGCTCTAGTGGAAGGTGTCCCTGTCCATCACAGAGGGTTGGAACTGGATGACCTTTAAGCTCCCTTCCAACCCAAATCAGTCTGGGATCCTATGATTCTATGTTCCAGTATTTAAAGCGTAGCTACAGAGAAGATGGAGACTCTTTTACAGCGAGCCCCATCTAAAGACGAGGAGCGATGGGTACAAGTTATTTGTGGGGACACAAGAGGAAAGCTTCTCCCAGTGAGAACAAGCAGCCATTGGAATAATCTCTCCAGGGAAGCATTGACTCCCCAGCATCGGACACTGTTAGGACTGGGATGTACAGGCTGCTGGGCATCCAGTCTAGGTCATGCTTTGCCTGGAAAGGTTGGACCAGATGACACTTGAGGTCATTCCAATCTGGGTTTCCACGATTCTATGACACGGTTCCAGAAATACACATAAGCAGAAAGTAAACAACGTGGTCTAAGCTCATTGAAAGCAATTATCTTCTAAACTAATACAAGTCCCAATCTGCCTGATATGCATGCAATAATTTATATATATGCCATTAGAACAACGTACTTGGCCTCAATATCCGCTTTCTCCCGCACCGCTTGAGCCATCTGCTCCGTCTCAAAGTATTTCTTCTTGCCTTTAGCTAAATCTTTTACTGTCTCCTGCAACTCAGCCTGGATCCTCGTCAACTGGTCCACACACTGGAAAAAAGCAAAGGAAACAAAGCATGAATGGGTTTTACATCCAAATCATGTTATCATCATGGGTTTACTGCTCTTGATTACATTTTATACAGCACACCATCATCTCCAAGTCACTCCTGGTCAATTATTCATGTTGTTTTTAAAGCTGATCAGTGCATAAACCCATGTTTCTTTCTTTTTTGGGGGCTGCTCTTTAACTACTGAAATCCACTGATAACTCACCAATGAAATATTAAACTTGAGGAAGCTTTGGATGAGGCAATGAGTTGAAATAGGTGGAATGGAATTGGGGAAAACCTGATGGCAAGCTACCGGAGGTGATGAAGAAAATGGTTAATCCCTCCTTCTCTGCACTCTAAAGCGTAAGACAAAAGCTGCCACATAAAACACACCAGAGCAGTAAGAATAATCTGAAAAATGTTACTTTAAGGGCTTATTTTTCTTTATTTTAAGGGGTTCCCAATAAATGGGGATGTATCAGAAATCAGTGGCATTCACTTAAAGGCTTAAAATGAGTGAAGGGGGGGATATAACTCCAACCTTTTTCCATCCAACCCAAGCAATGTCACAAGACACATTTTAATGTCAAAATAGAATAATCAAAGGGATAGCAGGAAAACTACTGTGTTGCTTCTGACTGGGAGAATGTGAACTTTCAATGCAGAAGCTGGTACAGAGCTGTGGTTCAGCTTTGGAATCAAAACAGTGGGAATAACCCAGGGATGCTTTAGCGATTGCTGAGCTGATTCCTATCAGCTTCAAAGTATGTATCTGGGAAGGGATCCATAGTAAGCAGAAAGGACCTTGTTCACAAACCAAAAGTGGATTATCAATGCCTTGAACTATACAACCTTTGAAAGAGATTTGTAAAGATTGTCTTGTACCCAAATGAGCTTCAGTACATGAACAAGTGATAGGTCAATGTGCTTGTATTTAATTATAGATATTACAGACTGGATGTGGTCAATGAAGGCTCCAGGCAAAAACCAGAGGCAGAGCCTCAAGCAAGCTTAAGGAAAGCAATTTGACTTTCGAGATGCCTTTTTGTCCTTCAAACACCAGACCCAAGCTCTCACCTCCTTTCACACCATTATCACATACACAGCTGTGTGGATCTGGAGGTGTTGGGGGATACCAGCTCCATAGGAGTCAACAGTGAGTGGCTGGAGCAGAGAAACCCAACAGGGTGCTGGGGAACATCAACAAGAGCATCACCAGCAGAGATGAAGATGTCACTGTCCCATTCTGCTCAGAGCTGGTCAGGCCACCCCTGGCATACGGGCTCAGTTTTGGTCCAGCTCTACAAAACAGATGTAGCTGGGCTGAAGAGGGTCCAGAGAAGGGCCACAAAGATGATCCAAATGCCAGGCAGCAGTGAGGAAAGGCTGAGAGAGCTGGGATTGTTCAGCTGGGGAAGAGAAGGCTCAAGGAGACCTGAGCCATGTGCCAGGAGTTAAAGAGGGGCTGCGGAGAGGATGGAGACTCCCTTTGGACAAGGAGTCCATGGGAAAGCTGAGGGGTGATGGGCACAAGGTACTCGTGTCCAGTAGGAATCTCTCCACAGGAGTAAAATTCTTCCAGGGAGAACAAGCAGCCACTGGAATGATGTCCCCAGGGAAGTGGTGACTTCCCAGTGTTTGACACTGTTAAGACTGGGCTGCACAGGGTGCTGGGCCATCTAATCTAGGTCATGCTTTGCCGGGAAAGGTTGAACCGGATGATCCTTGAGGTCCTTCCAACCTGGGATTCTGTGACTGTATTATTCTTCCAATCACGGCACCTCACATTGTTCTCTTATTGAACACCCCCTCTAAACATCTCAGGTTTTTCATTACAGTAATTATTAATACATGTAACCTCTTTAACAAGCCTTTTGAGAAGAATAAGGTGATGTAATCCAACATCATCACATTGATTTCACAGCATTCAACAATTGTTAATAATAATAATATCCAGCCCATAAAAAAAGCAGCTTTTTGTTTGAGGCAATAGAAATCACTCATCTTCTCACTACACAGTTCTGCTCTCACTCAAAATGTCACATTCCTTTCTGGCTATAAAGTCCATAAAAACTCATGTAGGTTCACACTAAACCCAGTGTTTGATGTGTGCAGACCTATAAAGCACCAGGCTCCATGAGCTAACTCCGTGGTGGGTGGTTTGGGGAATGGTGAGGGGGGGAGGTTCTGAAGACCTCCAAGTGTATGATAGAGAAATGAAAGGGAAAAAGATCTGGGTATGCTGGAGAGCTGACAGACACCTAAAATCACTGCAAAAGGGGGGGGGGGGTGTGTTTGCTGCATTGGTTGGTATTTTGATCCATGAAGTCTCCTGCAAAGACTTCAAGAAACTGAAGTATCAAATAACCCCAGTTCTTAACATGATCATTTTAAAAGCATCTTGGTTGTTGCATCTCTGAAGATGGTGTCAGCAGGCTGGATGGTGTTCAGGGGGTTGGGGTTTTGCAGGCACTGTAAAAAGCTGTTTCAGAGGTGACAGAGATGGTTTCTTATTGCATTCCCTCCAAACAGAGTGATTTTATTCCATTTGCCTTCAGTCTTCTGACAAGAGATCCATGCAAATGTCTTCAGTGGTGGCCACATCATCTTTATAGAGATAACTGATGAACAGAGCATCTTCCAAGGCCAACATCTGTAATCACACATCACTTACGGGATAACCTGGCAAGGCCTCTAGGGAAACATAATGGCAAGAGGTAAGCTGCTGCCCTCCAAACAGCCTTTTGTATCCTGGGAGGGCAGGGGATCAGTTTTCTTACAAGATCAGACGTGGTCCACAGGAGACACATTCATACCCTGCTCCACAGTCACCCTGTGATTCATCCATGTTTTTCAGCCAGTTATGAGGTTTTCTGAACTGGTTCCAGTTTAGCATTAAAAGGGTTGATAAAATAAAGGTTCTATATACTACCAAGTGGAGGATGTAAAGGTTTACAGCAACGTCTGGAAAATGAAGAGGGGATCTCATTGAGAGCAACTCAATACCTGCTGCAACCTTGGAAGGAGACGCTGCTTTTAATAGGAACTTGATTTCAGATGGGCATTCCAATGTAATACGACAAGTATTTTACTGACTCAGCAATTCAGCACTGATAAGGTTTTGCTTGGATGGAGGTCAGCATAATGTATTATTTATTCCTTTGGAAATTCAAAGGAAAGGGTGAAGAAAGGTGAAATTTAGACAGGAATGTATAAAAAATTACATTTATTGTGGAGGAAAATGAATACCATCAAGCGGATGGTTATTCCATGTTGTAGGAAAATTGTATCACCATTAGAATACTTTGGGCCACAAGTACTGTCCTGATAACTGTAATAACTTGTGCTGCTGTTTTAAAAGGGCAGGAAAACCAGGAATGTCTATCATTTCTATAAACTTAAAGAAGGGGTCCACAAGAAGTGGGTCATCCAGTCCAGCCATTAACCCAGCCCTGTCAAGGCCACCACTGCCCCATGGCACTCAGGCCTCGTCGCCACGGTGTGTGAACACTCACAGGGACGGTGCCTCCAGCTCTGCCCTGGGCACTTCCAATGCTGAGCACCCTTTGGGGCAGGAACTGTTCCTCAGCTCCATCTAAACCTGCCCTGGTGCAACTTGAGGCCGTTTCCTCTTGGTCCACCCCTTATTCCTTAGGGTAGAACCCAGGCCCCTCCTGGCTCTATCCTCCTCTCAGGCAGTTGTAGGGAGCCATCAGGTTCCCCCTGAGCCTTCTCTTCTCCATCTGAACCCTCCCAAGGTCCCTCAGCCATTCTCCATCACACTTGTGCTCTGTATGACATCTTCAGCTTCTAATGTGCACTTTGGAAGGCTTTGGCCTACTTCCTGATGCAATTCCATGAGTATATTTAGCTAAAGAATTTCTTAGGAAAGCAGCTTACAAGTCCACTTCTTTCCTAAGAACTTTAAGTCACCATCCCCTTAAAAGCACAGGGTAAAACTCTGCCGCTCTGCACTTCAGCTCTATTGCAATTTCCTTCATAAGCAAAGGAATTCATGGAAAAGTGAGGTTCCCCATTTCAGAACAGATTTGCTGCACAAGCAGAAACAAGTTGTATGATCACGTTTGGCACGACGGAAACTCATATAGCAAAGGCTTGGAAGTCAACTGATATCTGAAAGAGGGGCAGCTGATGCTAGAAGGTCCAGAGTACCTCCAGTTCTACAACTCAATGACTGCACCAGTCATCCCTTCAGGTTTAAGGTACATCTTGCCTTAAAATCAGAACCCATTCTAACAAAACCCACTTGGAACTGTCACTACAAACCCCATTGCCACTGCAGGATGTTAGGTTTGCAAAGCTTGTTCTGATCAAGGCTGTATCTCATTTGAGAAGCCTCATTTCCAAGCAGCTTTTAAGCTCTGCTCTGAACTGTGATTCCTCTTTTGACAAACTGGCTATTTCCTCCTGTAACAACACACGCAGGAAGAGACTGAAAACAACAGATCCTAGAAGTGTCAGAGGAAAAGATTTCTAATCACCAAGTAGAAATGCCAGGAGTTGAAAGGAGTTATTAAAGCACAAGTACCTTCTTCAACTGCTGCTCCTTAAAGCACCGCACAGTCCGGGCTGGCTCTGAAATCAGGTTCTTATAGTTCTCACAGATATTGAGGCGAGATTGAGCCACCTGCATCGTGCCTTCTAAAAGGG
This sequence comes from Forpus xanthops, assembly GCA_032466535.1. Lineage (NCBI taxonomy): Eukaryota > Metazoa > Chordata > Aves > Psittaciformes > Psittacidae > Forpus > Forpus xanthops. The sequence continues at coordinate 9,355 of JASSUY010006593.1, forward strand.
ACTTCCATACGGAGTACATGCTCCTGAAACAAGGAAACACAGAATGGTTGAGGGAAGAGAAGGGAAGGAGAACAAAGAGGAAGGAGTAATGGGGGAAAAGGGGAGGGCAGAGCAGGGCAGGGGAAGGTTACACTGAGCATAGGGTGAGGGTGCTGAGGTGCTGGCACAGGGTGCCCAGAGAAGCTGTGGCTGCCCCATTCCTGCAGTGTTGAAGGCCAGGTTGGACACAGGCTTGGAGCAAGCTGCCCTAGTGGAAGGTGTCCCCACCTGTGGCAGGGGTTGGACCTGGAGAAGCTTTAAGGTCACTCCCAACTAAAGCCATTCCATGATTCTATGATGTTTGGTCGAAGCTGTTGCTGCAATGGGACAGACGCCATACACCCCAGCAGGCAAAGCCAGATTGCATGTTAACAATCTCCTATAAGATCACCGATTTTGTGATTTGGGCATCTTGCCATTGAGTAACCATTCACAGACTGCTCCTCCATTTTATCTTGGCTACCTGTAGCTCCTTCATCATGTGTAACAGGCCAAAGAAAACACCCACAGGTGTGTAGTGAGCTTTGCATGGCCCCATCTCATCACTAAAGCTCGGAAGTGCCCAAGAAGAAGGTGGAGCAGAGTGAAAGGAGGAAGAAGGTGACAAGACCTCCCCATGGCTCACAGAAAGGAAAGGTGGGTGCAGCTCACAGAGCCCAAGCACCTGCTGATGAGGAGCATGGGGGTGGCAGGTACTTGAAGACCTCTGGGCATTATGGGTGTAAGGTGATGGCATGAAAGGCTTGTGAGTGGGGAGGAAACTGCAGGGAGGAGGGCTCTGTGTGGTATGGGAACAGTTTATATACACTTGAGACTGATAATGCAGTTTGCTTCTTGCACACGCAGGTGGTGTGAAGGTACTGACAGTTCAAAGCACAAATTCCATCAACAATTTCTTCCCGTTTGAAATAAAACTTGTCAGAATAATACAAAGAACAGATTAAAATCAAGTATCTTCAGGATTTAAGAGGTCCAATTCAAAGGGGGAGAGGCTTTCAGCAACTGAGTCACTTCTGCTTTCATGTTCTTATCCACCTTTCATGTTAATGGAACTAAGTTTTGTAAACAACTGGTTCTTGCTCTGCCTCTTCCCTGCTGTCAGATAGGATCTGCATGAAGAATGGTCTCCTAAAGAGAAATGTCTTGCTGCCTTTTCCTATGAAGAGTCCCCACACTCATCGCTCTAACCTTAATGCTATTTGTTAGAATATAGGGAGTCACAGAAGAGAATCATAGAACCAAACAGGTTGGAAAAGACCTTTAAGATCATCAACTCCAACCGTTCCCCAGCACTGCCAAGGCCACCACTAACCCATGTCACTAAGCCACCACTACATTCAGTTGTAAGCAATACCCAACAGGGTGCACTAATGCAGGTGCCCTGTGGTGCCATTTTGTTAGCCCAATCTTCCTGAATTATCTTGGATTGGAAGGGACCTTAAAGCTCCTCCAGTTCCAACCCCTGCCACAGGCAGGGACACCTTCCACTAGAGCAGCTTGCTCCAAGGCCCTGCTTTTATTCAAGTAATAAACATCCATTTAAGCCTAATTTCAGTATCTCGGGGGAAAACAGCTTCATTTTTAACTGGCAATGCTCTAGCACAAAGAAATTACTTTAACTACAGCAGAGCAGTGTTCAATGGGTAAGTAAAATAATTACACAAATGGAAATCACAAAGAGAGTAACTTCAAGATGTCCAACTGTGAAATTACCTATAATCACTTCTCTCATCAGCTTTTATTCCAAGCCAGTCCTTCTTCAAGTATTGGCTGGCCAGCTTCTGAATGCTCTGTTAAAAGAAGGAAAAACAAGTTAAAAGAGGCACATTTTTGCTTTTGAATCAGACATTTTAGTCATACATCTTTATACGTCTGATAACATGGCATATAAAGAAGTGATCAATCTGTATTAGTAGCAAACTATATAGTGCAAGATTGTTGTTCTCCCTGCTTTTCATGGGTTTGTTTCACTTCAGTTTCTCTTGAGAACAATTAAGGAGTTTCAGGTTAATAGCTGAAACCAGAAGGGCTCTGAGATCCATACACAGAACCATAGAACATGCACACCTCAGTTTTCAGGGCTGTGAGCTGCATCAAAAGGAGTGGGACCAACAGGTCGAAGGAGGTGATCCTGCTCCTATGCTCTGCTCTCATGAGACTTCACTTGGAGTATTGTGTGCAGTTCTGTGTCCTTCGCATAAAAAGGACATGGAACTGTTGGAACAAGTCCAGAGGAGGCCATGAGGATGATCAGGGACTGGAGCACCTCCTGTATGGAGATAGGATGGGAGAGTTGGGGCTGTTGAGCCTGGAGAAGAGAAGGCTGCGAGGAGACCTCATAGCAGCTTCCAGTATCCGAAGGGGACCTATAGGGATGTTGGGGAGGGACTCTTTGTGAGGGACTGTAGTGAGAGGACAAGGGGTAGCAAAGGAGTTCAAACTTAAACAGAGGCAGTTTAGACTGGATCTAAGGAAGAAGTACTTTACTGTGTGGGCAGTGAGGCACTGGAATGGGTTGCCCAGGGAAGTTTTGAATGCTCCATCGCTGCTGGTGTTCAAGGGCAGGTTGGACATAGCCTTGGGTGCCATGGTTTAGTGTGAGGAGTCCCTGCCCATGGCAGGGGGTTGGAACTGGTCCTTTCCAACCCAATCCATTCTATGATTCTATAACTAAAGACTTGAGTTGTGACAAGCCATGAAATGACATCTATATGCCCACAACAGAAGGCCCAACTTTGCTCGTTCAAGGTTGTACCATCATCAGTGAACTACAGAAGTTCCCTTGTTCACGGAATCAGGCAGTTACTTATTTACAGTAGTCATGAGAGTGAAAAATGTAGTGCATTTTTAATTATGAACGTTAACTCTCCTCTTTAGTCTCTGTGTTTCTCTCTGCACAGTGTCAGGAAATCAATGACAACAGTTTCATATTGAAGCTTAGACACCAGCACCATTTAATTCATAAACCCTGCCAGGGAGAGTTGCTGTCACAGTCTTGCTTTGGCTTGTCATCACTGAATCCCAGACTGGTTTGAGTTGGAAGGGAGCTCCTCCAGCTCCAACCTCTGCCATGGGCAGGGACACCTTCCACTAGAGCAGCTTGCTCCAAGCCCTGTGTCCAACCTGGCCTTGAACACCACAGGGATGGGGCAGCCACAGCTTCTCTGGGCACCCTGTGTGCCTCAGCAGAGCCATGATCATTTAGCATGAGTAGATGAAACCAGACAACCCACGTGTTGGTATTTACCACCAAACCTCTGGAGGCAAGCGGATGGCTTTGCAGCAGCCCAGCCCAGCAGCTTTGCTTTCTTAAACTTGATGCTTAATGTAACTATTTCCTGTTGTTCTGTTCTCAATAACACTTCTTGTGGCGTTGTAGTGAAACAAAGCCCACCACTGTTGGGCTCAGGCAGGGAAGTCGACTGATTGTTTAACCTTTGGCAGCACCAGACTTCACCCACAGCAATGGAGCACCATCACTTCTGTGCACATCAATCACGCTGTACAGGCTCGAGATGATGATGTTTCAATGCAATACGTTTCTAGAGAGCCAAGAACAGAATTCCATGCAAACACTCTTCCGATTCCTGCATTGTTTGAGGACACGTTTCCTTGATACTTATTGAAAAGTCACTTGGTGAGGCACTGGCACAGGGTGCCCAGAGAAGCTGTGGCTGCCCCATCCCCATCAGTGCTCAAGGGCAGGTTGGACACAGGGGTTGGAGCAAGCTGCTCCAATGGAAGGTGTCCCTGCCCATGGCAGGGGTTGAGACTGGAGGAGCTTTAATGCCCCTTCCAACCCAAGTGATTAAGGATTGTACAGAACAGGAGCTTCACTGAGTAATTGTTGACAGCTTTACTAGCAATAATTACAACATCAATCCCCATCGCAAGCTGAGTAAATCCATAAAACCTCTCCTTCCTCTCAGTTCCACTGACAGTTCAAGTGTCACAACTCAAAATCCCATTTCAGGAGAAGCAATACTGGGAGATGGGTGCATTTGCATCCCTAGCCACCATGAGCCCTGTCCCCCACTGCACTGGGCACCTCCACGTACCAAGCAAAGGAAAGGACCTGCCTTTAAACCTGGAACTAGATGATCTTAAGGTCCTTTCCAACCTTAACTATTCTATGAGTATACGATAGGCAAGCAAACACTAAACCAACTTTTAGCCTAAATAGGTAAAACCCCAGTTCACCAGAACTATAAGACCAGACTGCACTCCAATGGCTGTCAAACAAGAGGTTTGGATTTACCTTTCCCCTTCATTCCAAGGCGCAGATCACCAAATCAAAGAGAGAGTTCAATGAATACTTTCTGAATGGTAATACGAATCCATTGATTTAACAGTACATTGTTTTAAATCAATCCTTATAGGAAGAAGAGGTCAGAAATGTCTGGAAAGCCCTTCAAGCACTCTGCTCACCCCTTGTCAAAAAGATGTACTTGGTGACTCCATTCGTTATTAACACATCAAGCCAGACTTAGAAAGAGCAAATATATACTAAAGAGCTCGGCTGTCGCATAAACCCAATTTTAACTCATGTGAAGAATATGCTTCCCATTCCTCCATGTCTTGCTTTTCCCTTCCTCCACCCAAAAGCCCACACGTTGTGTTGCTATGCTATAAAAAAATGAGCATTTCACATTGATGGGGCTATAATTGTAAATCTGCCTGGCAGATGGCTGGCTGGGACATAAAACTGGGGCAATCCATCACCCAAGAGATCAACACCTACAGATGCATTCTGCTCCATGGAAGGACCATAAAAGATCATGGGTGCTCAAATGCCTATTTCCAGGCTGCAGCTTCCATTTGAAGTTCCCTATCACCAAACTTTACCTCCTATGTGGTTATAAGAATTTTCCAACGTGGCCAGCTGTAACAGACAGTGGGGAAGGAAAAATGTATCTGTATACAAACTATACTAACAAATAGGCATTACCAATGGAATAGGAAAGAGAAAGATGTCCCAGACTGAAAGATCACTGATAGAAAAGCATGTAGCTTTTATAAAGGCACATTAATGATGCTTTTCAAAGCAGCCCTATGAATCCCAGATTGGTTTGGGTTGAAAGAACCTTAAAGGTCATCTAGCTCCAACCCCTCTGCTATGGTCAGGGAGATCTTTAATAACTGAGTGGTGCTGATAACAGGCAGGTCCCCATAAACCTATTATCAATTGCAGAAAGCACGGCAGACATAGCTGATGTAACACTGAGGTCTGGAAAGGATCTATCAACTGGCCAAATTTAGCGTTCTTTCGCATTTAGGTGGTTTCAGCATCTTGCATCATTTGGATCACTTCTCTTTATCAGAGCAAAAAGCACCCCCCTTATACCTTTCATTTCTACAAAACGTTCTACACTCTGCTATTGTTGCATTAAAAAACCTTGAACTGAAAAGCAATCAGAGAATCCATAGACTGGCTTGACTTGGAAGGGACCTTAAAACTCATCAGGCCCCAACCCCTGCCACGGATAGGGACACCTTCCACTGGAGCAGCTTGCTCCAAGCCCCTGTGTCCAACCTGGCCTTCAACACTGTCAGCAATGGGGCAGCCACAGCTTCTCTGGGCACCCTGTGCCAGCGCCTCAGCACCCTCCTAGGGAAGAACTTCTGCCTAAGAGCTCATCTCAGTCTCCTCTCTGGCAGTTAAAGCCATTCCCCTGTCCCTCCATCCCTTGGCCAAAGCCCCTCTCCAACTTCCTAAAACTTCATGCTGGATGTCTTTTCTATGAGATCCTCCTTGTTCTATTCTCAGTAACACTTCTGCTGTTGCTGTACCTAAACAAAGACCCCTGACCCTCCAGATCACTGTCTATGTGATATGTGCCACCACAGCAGCTTTCCAACAGTATCTGGTTTACTAAGTGATGTTATTTTGCCTGCTAAGTGGTCCCCTGGCAGGGAACACCTCCCCAGGAAGAGGATTTTAGCATCTCTTTAGCATCTCTCTCTTCCCTTGACTTCCATCCGTGGCAGTGTTCAAGGTCAGGTTGGATGAGGCTTGGAGCAAGCTGCTCTAGTGGAAGGTGTCCCTGTCCGTGGCAGGGGCTGGAACTGGATGAGCTTTAAGCTCCCTTCAACCCAAACCAGTCTTTGATTCTATGAGTTTAGCTGTAGCAGAGTAAGACTGGCTGAGAATGAAGCGAAACTGCCAGACACAGAGAACCCTCCAAGAGAGGAAAAATCCCCCAAATTGAGTAATGTGAAATTTCTCCATGCTGAAGAATGACTGTACCGTAAAAAATGAAGAAATAAAGGAGATGAATCCAAACAAGGCATTTTGGATGTTCCTGCTTCCCTGATGCTTTGAAATCACTGAGATTTGACATGACTTCAGCTGCTTCGATAAGCCGGGCTCACTGCAACTCCACATATGCTGTGCCAAACCTTTAGCAGACAGTTTGATCAATGGTACAGATGTTTTATTTCACAAGGCTGGAGTGGAACGTGGAACATATTTCACTCCTTTGCCAATGTCTTCCAAACATTTGGACAGGGAGCAGGGAATGTGTGGGAGCAGGAGACGCGGTGCAGGATGCGTGGGGAGGACTCCAGCTGCTGAATGCAGTAGAATCATTTAGGCTTGATAACCATCTTGGAATTTAATACCAAGTGTTCAGAGGGATTACTGAAAGTGGTATTTTATTTACTAGAGCTACATTCAATAAAGTCTTGAATGGTTTAATGTGAATGAAGCTCAGCACGGGCCCAGCACAGGGGTTCCACATGGGATGTGACTTGCACCCATTAACATTAGAAGCTGATGACAAAACCATTGTTGGACACAATTAGTTTGCTCAGAGCTTACACAGGGCCTTAGGCAAAGAGACCAGAACTACAGAGCTGCTGCAGCACAAGTACAACTGAAAACAAACCACACAACAGGCAGCAGATGGGCTGCTACAGCTCAGTCTAACACATCCTAAAAGGTGCAGATCAAAATGATGATGGGGCTGTTTATCCTCATTGCCTCTAAAGTGGTTAAAGCAGGGATGAAAGAGGATTTCATCTCCCTGCAGCATGAACTGTAGAACTCCCTAGAAACAGCCTGAAAGGTTGGTTATCAGTGAATGATACAGTCACAGACTGGTTTGTGTTGAAGGGACCTTAAAGCTCCTCCAGCTCCAACTCCTGCCACGGGCAGGGACACCTTCCACTACAGCAGCTTGCTCCAATGTGTCCAACCTGGCCTTCAACACTGCCATGGATGGGGCATCTAAAAGCTGCATCTAAAGCTGCAACTCTAATCACACTGGTTTTCCTTCCTGGAGATGGGGTATACCTCCGTGTCATTAGATGATTCCAGTTCCGGAAAACACCGTTACATTCTTTCATTTCTTTCCAAACTGCTTCATTTTATATATAGGAAACATGAAAAGATGGCAAAGGAAAACAAAGGGAAAAGCTGAAAATGTAATTTACTGCAGTTAAATATCACCCACGACATCCTTGCAATCAGGTTTAGCAAAGGAAATGTCAAATCTCTGTTCTTAAATAGGTTTTGATAATTTGTTAACTTAAGGTTAGGAGTTAAAACCATTACTTTATTGGAAGTGTGTTAAGAAAAGGTTCCTTAAGGAGAGACCTTAGAGCAGCTCCAGTGCCTAAAGGGGCTGCAGGAAAGCTGGAGAGGGGCTTTGGCCAAGGGATGTAGGGACAGGCCAAGGGCCTTAACCACAGCCATTTTATCAAAGAACTACTTATATCTACATGATTTCCTTATGGTTTTCATCATGATTTTGTCCTTTTATCCAAGGCACACTTCCATAGGATGCATTTCAGACCACCACCTGAAAGAATCAATAGCCTCCCTAAGGAGAAGACACTCAGCACCCTCTCTATTTACAGACCTGGTAAGAGCAAAGAGAAGTCAAAGAACCTAACCCAAGTGGTGTTAAGTGCTTTTTCTTAACACTTCAATTTATTGCTGTGATGCTTTTTGAGGAATTTAAACTAACCTGAGTGATATATAACAATTCATCCTCTTTCAGCACTCTTTTATATAATCTGGCACTAAATTTGCCCCTTTATTCAAAGGTTTTGGAGTTTTCAAAGGCAAAACTCACAGCTTTAAGATGGGAAATCATCAGAGACTAAATCCTCTGCAGCCAAGCTGGCTGCACCTAGAGCCAAGTCACATTTACTCAGCAAAATACCCTCTAACCTATTAATGTTCCTGATCTTTCATTAGGCCACGATAGATATCTAACCCAGGGATTAATATGAGCCCATCTATCCACAGTGCTCTACATCCCCTGGCAAAAAGTAACTGTTGGAAGTTTCCTCATCTGCAGATCTCTGCTATTAAGAGTATCCTGAGAGTTCAACAGACTTGAAGTAACAGAAATATGGATTGGTTTGGGATGAAGAGACCTTAAAGCTCCTCCAGCTCCAAGCCCTGCCATGTGCAGGGACACCTTCCACTAAAGCAGCTTGCTCCAAGCCCCTGTGTCCAACCTGGCCTTGAGCACAGATGGGGCACCTGTGTAAAAGTGAGAATAAGAAAGGAGCTGTATCACTCAGTCAACAAAGGAACTGCCTGCACACTTGTGGGACCCACCAGTCTCACATGGGCTCTGTGAAAAAAACACCACATCCTTCCTTCATCTCCAACAGGTTGTGTGCACAAAGCGCATCCGAGCACAGAGTGCTGGTGAAGGAGGAGATGGGAGAGATCTGTATCACTTCCTCACCATCATTTGCTGATGGTTTGAGGGATACAAGCTAAAACCACCAACACAAGATGACTTTGAAGCACTAGATGTGGGGTTGAAGCTAACGCTGCTGTTGGCTCGAGGTGTTTTTCTTCTCTGTACAACTTTCCCTTTGAACTGCTGAGAAACATCCCTTGCAACAAGTCAAACCCAACTGTATGAACTCTTCAAATGCTGAGCATCTCCCTCCCACCAGCAAAGTGGGAGATCCATGCTGGTGGAGAGACAGACAAGGATGATGATCCAGTGCTGTGGGAAGTCTGGAGCAAAAGCACCCAACACCAACAGCTTCTCACTTCCCTGTACTTATCTCCACAAGTTCTGGTTTGCTGAGTGAAACCAGAACCTGGCTCTTCCCTGATTTGTAACGTGTAAGGATGTACAACACTGCTAAATTCCAAACTTCCTGGAATTCCGAGCCTGGTTGGCTGCTGAAGTTTCATCTTCTGCAACATTTCTGGCTGGTGAATATGTGACAACCACTCCTCTACAAGGCAGAAGAATACAGGCAAGATCTCACAGGAGAAGACCAGATTAGGGATGCAAACTGACATGAGAAGTTCACTTGCCTGATCCATCAACTGGAAAAAGAAAAGTCCTTATCATCCCTTCACTGGAACAGCTCTAACAGCATCAGTGTGCATGAGTGAAAGAGCCCCACATGGCCACTTTCCACTGTACATGCAAGTTCTGATTCAATTCATTTCATAGAATCCCAGTCTGGTTTGGAAGGGACCAAAATGCTCCTCCAGTTCCAACCCCTTGACCCAGGCAGGGACACCTTCCACTAGAGCAGCTTGCTCCAAGCCCCTGCGTCCAACCTGTCCTTCAACACTGTCACCCATGGGGCAGCCACAGCTTCTCTGGGCACCCTGTGCCAGTGCCTCAGCACCCTCACAGCGAAGAGCTTCTTCCTTATCTCCAACCTGAACTTCCCCTGTTTCAGTTTGAACCCATCACCCCTTGTCCTATCGCTCCAGTCCCTGATGAAGAGTCCCTCTGCAGCATCCTTGTAGTCCCCTTCAGACACTGGAAGAGGGGAGAAAGACATGAAAAGAAAGTGTAAGCTGAAAACCCCACTGTAAGTTATCTGAAGATACAACGATAAGATCATGTATTAGATCAGTCACCTCTAAAGACACAACTAGTGATACTAAAACCAGGATCTTCTAAACCACAGATTAACAGAGATTGCAGGAAAGGGGATTTTAATAGAACATAAAAACCACACGAGAGCAGAAGGAGGATGTTCAACTAAGGATGCTCAGTTAAATTCCACAGCCCAATGTTACTTCCATCTGATCACAAGGTTATAAAGACACATAGCTGAGTTGTGATGGTTTGAAATAGGGTTTTAGGAATGAATTAAAGAAATGGGAAGTTGCAATTAAAACCAGCTTTAAAAACATGCAGCAGTGGCACAGGAAAATAGAGATATTCTAATAACTGCAGGCACTGATTGAGAGTATTAATTAATGCAGAATTATGAACTGAGCAGCATAAGAACTCTACCAAATTGAATGTGTTCATCTTCAGTTTATTTAAGGAAAACAGATGTATGCGGAAGGAGCAAAGGATTAAGAACAAGTTTAAAAGGCTCAGGATAGGAGATGGAGGATGATAATGAAAGCAGCTGTTAAAACTCCATACTTCTATCAGCAAATACAGCTGAAACCCACCACAGAATCAGCAGCCACAACTTGAAGACTAAATGTACAGCAACAGGCAAGTGATGTGATGGAAGTATTGATACCCCCACGGATATCAACATGTAAAAGGGTGGCAGAGACAAACTAAACATGACACTGTCCTCCAGTGTAAGCCAAAAAAAGTGACAATATGTCCTTAAAAACACTTCTCATTCAGTAGCTGCCACTGATATGAGTTAATATTAATGGTCAGCCTGTGAAAGTACTTAGGACAGTGCCAGAAGGACGTACACTAATACAGGGGTACACATTGAAGAGAGAACTTAGGAGTATCAACAAGGAGGATACAAACTGTATGTAACCTCAGTGAAGATTGCATAGAGCTGTTTCTATAACTTCAAGAGCATGACTATGATGAGAGGAGCTCTCTGGGTTTAGTGATGGCGGTCACAGCATCTCAGCCACCGAAGTGACTTGTAAAGAGACACAACTTCCAGAATCCCAAACAGGTTTGGGTTGAAGGGACCTTAAAGCTCCTCCAGCTCCAACCCCTGCCATGCACAGGAATACCTTCCACTAGAGCAGCTTGCTCCAAGCACTGTGTCCAATGTGGCCTTCAACACTGCCACAGATGGGGCAGCCACAGCTTCTCTGGGCACCCCATGCCAGCGCCTCAGCACCCTCACAGGGAACAGCTTCTGCCTAAGGGCTCATCTCCATCTCCTCTCTGGCAGGTTAGAGCCATTCCCCTTGGCCTGTCACTACAGTGTTTGTTCAAAGCCCCTCTCAACCAGCCTGCATTTCCTGAGCTTGCCTACGAAGATGTAGGCAGACAGTATCTAAAGCTCTAGTGAAGCAATGGATACCTCCAAGTCTTGCTCATACCCCCTCTTCCCTTCCTCCATCTCCCAGCTTATTCTCTTCCAACTTACAGAACAGCCAAGCAGGAGAAAAGCTTGCCACTGCTTACCTGGTTCTGCACAGATTCACTGCTTCAGCCAGTAGATTTATCTCTAGGTTGAGAGCTTTGGTATGTTCTGAACAAATAAGTCTGTATGAAAACTATAGTGCTAAATGTTAAGGGTAGAAGACAAAGAGACAAGGTTCCGCACATTTCTATGAAGTCAGATGCTTCACCTTGGCTGGACAACCGTGTCAGCTGAACAAACAACCCAACTGTTTGCTGGGAAGCAGAAAACTCTGCAGGCTGATATCTGCAATTAAATGTTGGTATCATCATCCAAATGATGGCAAACAAAGGTTCAGATTTCCAAAGGAAAACAGCCGGATGATCGAGAGCATGAGGAGAAGGTAAAATGAGTGCAGTTGTACCCAATGCTATCTTCAACATTCGAGGCCAGTAGACACCAAGGCTCCTTTCTTCTGCTGGTTACTGAGGTTTGAAAACCAATGGAGGGAAGGGGACTGGGGAACCATTTCTAGGGGAGGTTATTGTGAGGGTGCTGAGGCGCTGGCACAGGATGCCCAGAGAAGCTGCGGCTGCCCCATCCCTGGCAGTGTTGAAGGCCAGGTTGGACACAGGGGCTTGGAGCAAGCTGCCCTATTGGAAGGTGTCCCTGCCTGTGGCATGGGTTGGGACTAGATGAGCTTTAAAGTCCCTTCCATTAGGTCCTTCATCAGCTCCACTGTTCTTCTCCAGCGCCGCTTCAGCGCCTCAATGTCTCTCCTGTAGTGAGAGGCCCAGAGCTGAGCACAGGATCCGAGGTGCAGCCTCATCAGTGTCCAGTGCAGGGGCACAATCCCTGCCCTGGCCCTGCTGCCACACTGGAGCTGATCCAGGCCAGGATGCTGGTGGCCTCTTGGCTGCCTGGGCACACTGCTGGGTTTCTGCAGTCCCAGCTCCGTGCAGCTTCAGGCAGCTAGTTCTTTGGTCTGCCCTAAAGGGACTTAGGTGTGTTCAACCATGCAGAGGTCCATCTGTGTTCTGTAACATCGCCCACTCTATCCCTGCAAATAAATTGCGGCAGGGATTTTTGTTATGGCAGAATTGATTTTTGCTGGCTTTTTTAGAGAGGCAATTAAACCAAATCCACTTTAGGTCCATGAAAACCATGTGTCCTGCTTACTAAAAACCTTTGGGGGCTTTTTGACATAGAGCAGTAAAGTCAGCAGCACTCTTATTACCTGTGAAGCTGCAAAAAGTCTGCTGTGAGAAGATCCCAGATGAATGTTCCACATCAACACCATTGCAAATCATTAAATGAGGTCTACAGGAGATCACTGACCTCAGCATTCCCCAAGCGAGGTAGCTCCAAAGTTCCCATCCAGGAAGTTGGATGGGGCTCGGAGCAAGCTGATCTAGTGGAAGGCGTCCCTGCCTGTGACAGAGGGTTGGAACTGGATGAGCTTTAAGGTCCCTTCCAACCCAAACCAATGCACGATCTTAAAGAGCACAGTGATTTTCAGGGTTCACAGTGAGGGATCTTTACCACATAAAACTTCCCATCTTCCAAAGACTCAATATCAAGTGTGAGTGGAAGAAGAATTTAACAGTTGTATTCCTCAGGGCAAAGCACTCTCCTACAACACTTCCCTCAAATATCCTACAGGTCATGCAATAACCTGAGATGGCACCTGCATTTCTTCACCTATTCTTTAAAAGCCCTAGTTTATATTTCAGGGGGGTTACTGTGGTTTCATTTTGTCCTTTTTACAATCAGAGTAGCAGACACATGATGTGAGGCTCTGGAACACACTGTCCTGGGTTCAGCAGCAGCAGTTACTTTTTTCCTTCTCAGCAGCCGTGCAGTGCAGTGTTTCTGACTTTCAGACTGGGAACAGCACTGATAACACCGATGCTTTCAGCTGCTGCTCAGTAATGTTCACTCTGACCAAGGACTTTCTGAGCCTCGTGCTCTGCCAGGGAGGAGGGGAAGTTGGGAGGAAGCAGAGACAGAACACCTGACCCAACCTGACCGAAGAGG
>JASSUY010006595.1:3832-33857 GCA_032466535.1 Forpus xanthops
ATCCATAGGTGTCTGGCTGGTCTGTTTCTCAGTTTCCAGTTTGCTAGCTGGAAAATTTGGGTTGAATTTAATGGCCCATTAATGTAACCTCAGGATTTGTGGAGCAGAGCTGGGTCACATCTGGCTAGTGTTGATCGCAGGCAAACTGAGTGGTGCCCCACCTGAGCAGGGCACTCCTTTTCCTCCCATGGCACTCAGTTTGGAAACAAATTGAATAATCTCTATCTTTAGGAGTTATGCAAACCAATTTTAGAAGGAAGAAAAGAAACAGATAGGTGGCTTTTAGTTTTGCCTTGGACCATGGATGATCTTAGAAAAAAAACCCTATTAGCTCATGTAACTAAAATATAATAAAAATACATGTTTTTGAAGTTGTTTCTTTTGCAGAATAAGTAAGTATATTAATTGCAATTTTAAGATGAGTTTACATTCAAACTATTCCTTTAGGAAGAGGAATCATGTTTCCACTCTCTTTTGAAGTGTTTGTGAATTATTTCTTTGATACAGATGTTTTAGACTAAGTTGGGTTTACTCTTCAAATCCAACTTTTTTATACAGCAAAGCTTATGAAAGCTTTACTATAAATGAGCTCTGACAATGTGACTTGAAAACTGAAGTGTCCAGACATGAGTCTGTACATGTTGTTTAATCTCTGAATTTACAGCATTAGTCTTAGCTGGTAATAAAAAAGTTTTCTAATACCCTTCTTGATTGATCAAGTCCTTGTGGTAAACTTCATAGATATGCACAAGAACATCTCAGAACCACCATAAATCAAGTACACTGAAATTTGGTGGGAAGTAGGTAACATGAACTTTTGTATTATCACACTTAATTCTGGTTATGTTTAATTCAGAAGCTCTAGATGCATAGAACAGGCTTAATAAAAGTTGCTGATCTTTGTGACCATTTGAAAGGAGCAATTTTGTTTTATTGCAAATAGATAACCTACCATAACAAATAGAAAAATATATCAAAGGAGTGACTTTTACAAAGAAGCTGTATAATTACATGTAAATAATGTATTTTAATTCTTTAGCTGAACTAAGTGCAATTCTAAAAGCCAAGTAAGCTCTTTGCCAGAGCTGGATGAGATGACATAATCAACTTTAACAGTATAGTTTCTATAAAACTGTCCTTAACAAAACCGTAAAAGATTGAAACTGATGCTTGCTTTGAATTGAAAACTACCTTCTTTAAAGTATACATTTCCCTTTTTTACATTTTTTTTTTTTGTATTAGTAGACATTGAAATATATATTTGCTGCTACCTTGCTACTTTCTGGTTTATATTCACATTGGATATGCTGTTCCATGTAGGAAACTGTTAGCATGAACCACGTATATTAGAGTTGGCAGTGATTCCCTGAAGCCCATTAATCTACTTTGATAACCACTGCTGCTCCTGATACTGTTATATCAAGATTAAACTTACCCACATGAACAAATTAAGCAGATTTTAATAATCCCATAGAAATTTCTTGGTGTCTCTGACAGAACTACTTCTGTAGCGAAGGTTTCAGGATAATGATTTCAGTGTGCCAGAGACTTCCAGTAAAGTCTGAAGAAAAGAGGCCACTGAAGTCAATAAGCCCTGAATTAGGGCTTTTGGAATTGGTTCATCTCATCCCAAGGGTAAAATAACAGTACTTCAAAATAAATAAGTGGAAGTCATCTTTTAAATTAGAGCAAAGGGTCAGGACAAATTATCTTTGTTTCTCCAGTAATGAGTATATAAAATTTGTTTAGACCTCTACTGCAGAATTAAAACTAAACAAAGATTCTGCCTTGTTTGTACTGATACAAGCAAATGCGTGTAGTTATTGTGATCTCCATGGCAGCCTTTTTTGGTCTTAATTGGTCTAAGATTTCTTACTCTTATGACAGATATTTTGTGTTTATGAAGGCAAAATGCTGATATCTAGAACTGCCTTGCATTTTCTTACTTCTGCTGCCCTCCAGAAAATATTGCTGTGTGATCAAGAGAATAAACAAGGCCCTAAGGCCAAAGGAAATACATTTTCCACAATAAAATATGAAAGATAATAAAACCATTTGCCTTCATACAGTCTACTTGTTGTCTTCTGCATCACATATGATGTCTTGAGAGCAGATCCAGCCTGCATGGCCGGTAGATTGTGGGCTGTGGAGGCAGTTTCTGGAGAGATGGCACATGGGCTTGGAAAGCGGTACAGATCTGGGGGTTGTGCAGACTAAAGGAACACTTTATGGTTTGAAGAGCAAGTTGTTAGCCTACGAGTTACTTGTTTATATTGAAAATGTTGGTAGATTTGGCCTGGGGCAAGATAGCAGCTCAACTGGCAAACTTTCAAGCTTCATTTCACAGTGATGTCACATACGAATAGCTTGAGTCTGTTTTCACAGACCACCCCTTTTCATGACTTCCCACTTGGAAGTTCTACTTTTATCTGCAAAGCTTAAGGCCTGACCAAACTACCTGCCATGCTGCTAATAGTGTCAAATAGAAACGTTTAATTTATACAGACATCTTAAAACAATAGAAGGCTTTTAAACTTCATAATTCAAAACAGCTGCATTGACTATGGAAGGAAAGAATGCAGATGACTTGTCATCAACACAGATTCTTGATATATTAACAATCCTAATAATGGAAAGAGTGACTTGTGCGGTAAGTGGCCAAAAAAGTCTTGACTTCCTGTTCATACAGAACATTCCTGTAGTTAACATGAGAAGCTGTGGTTAGAGATTGCTTACAAAGGTAATTTCTCACACCAAATCCCCATGAAAAGAGTTAATCTTAAGTGCTTCCAGCTATCCATCTCTGAACAGCTAGTTTTTGTGAACTATACAGGCCTTGGGCCTTATATTGGCCTGTAATTGGCTGATGCTTGTACTTTTTACCAGAGCTTTGAGAAACCTGGAACTGAATATTAAGATGGGAGAGAGGTCTGTGTGTCTGTCAAGACACTAATTCTGAATGACATTTCTATGTTTCTAATATCCTTTATCCACTGTGATGATGGCTGAGGTCTGAACCAATCTCTTAGGGGATCTTAAATCAAGCACTGCAGAAATTAAAATAAAAACGTAAAAACATGCATGTTGGCTAATTTGATTTATTCTGTCCAACTAATTTTTTTGTGTAAAGTATTTGTGTCCTCACAAAACTTTTTTCTTCTAGATGAAGGTGCTTTTCAGTATTTTTATATTATAGATTCATATGGACTACATATTACATATGTCTGCACAATATTTATGTGCATATATTTGTGTATCATTATTGATAATCTCTATTTGATAGTCATATGAAAATGGTCCTCCAATGATGTTGTTTTCTGTGCAGCTTTTTGAAGTAAATATCACTTATCATATTGCTTTCTCCAAATTTACCATCTTATTTTGACAACTCTTTTGCTTTCTTGCTCCCTAGATAGTCTATGTTAACTAATAACCTGCTTAACTTTTGTAAAATATAATGTATGAGCTTGGGTTTTCAAGTGTTTTATTTTCTTCTGCAGCCTTACAAACTAGAGGCTTCTCTTTTGAAATTGAAGGATGTGAAAAATAGTAATGTAAAAGATGTAAAAGAATTGCCAAGTGTCTCCAAATTTTTTTAATTTTGAAATATTTTGAGCAACATTGCTTTACTCCCAGAGAACTAACAGAAAGCAAGAATATAGTCATCTCTGGTCTACTGAGGGAGGTCATGAGAACAAATTGTGGATACAGGCATTTCCTATAAACAACGCTGCAAAAAAGTATAAGCAATTACAATGACATATTTTGGTGCTGGATTGAAAGTGGATTTTTTTCTCCTATCTGGCCATGCTACAGACGTATGAAACAGTAACATATGAACATCAACCACTGCTCTCAGAGCAAAACTCTCAAGAGTCCAAATACCTTTTTTAAATCCAAAGTTTATTCTGAATAAATATTGCAAAATATCGATGAGGAAGCATTACAGAACTGAATAATAACTACCACTTTGGTAAATCATTCTGATGGAGGAAAAAATATAGGGCATCAGGTTATGAAAAAGGTATTCAGAAGCTTTGAACTAAATTAAACTAAAATATTGCTTTATTCTCTTGATCCGTCCTTCAAAATTCAGAGTCTTTGATGAGGGAGTAACTTCTGGCTGTCAAAAGACAGCAATATGAAAACTGTATGTTTCATTAGTGTTGCCTCTCAATATCAAAGAAAAGGAGGGGTTTCTGCATTTTAATTACTGAATTCTTCGATTCTGTGGGGTTTTTTTCTCCTTCTCTTTTCCTTTTTTTTTTTTTTTTTTTTATGTTTGATATCTCCTGAAAAAAAAATCCATTTGGTTATGAATTTTTCCTCAGATGAGTATTCCCTTTGGAGGTCAGTTGTGAACTCAATGGTAAAAAAGAACGGCAAGCTCCATGGCTGAACTTGGATTGATATTTTTTAGCCTGCATCTTCAAGCTATCTGTATGGACTACAAAAATGCCTTTGAAGGTCTGAGGTAGACCACTAATAATCTAACCATAATTTAATAGCCAATTAGTTGTAAACTAGATGTAATTAACACAACATTAGCAGTGATCTTCACATTACTCCTTAAAGCCATTTTTTCCCAGAAGAATGTCACTTCAACTCATACATCCTGCTAAGAGTTATCTCCCTCTCTCTATTGCTTTAATTTAAAGTACTGAAAGTAATTGCTTTAGTAAAGTTGTATATGAGGTGCTATATCTGGAAATGCTCCTCAAACAGACTTAAAGTTCTAAAAAGAAGTCTAAGATTTTTCTTATGCTTTAATGGACATGTTTAAAGATGTCAGAATTTCAGAAGCTGAGTTCGGGATTCACAACTTTAAAATGAATTGCATAAATAGTGTCAAGGTGTACTAAAGTTATTACTCTACCTTTTTCATGGCTTAGAGGTACCCTAGGAGGTATATTGGGAAGTACGGCAGCGATATAAAGATGATGACCTTGACTGAGATGCACTGAGGCAATGTGTGATTTTGAGGCCCACTAAGGACTTTTCTGAGCAGAATTCTCACCTAGTTTTTTTCACTATACGTGCTTTTCAAATGTCTTAGAAAAGATGATGTATGGACTTTAGAAAGTAAAAAATAATTAAGATGTTCTGCAGATGTGAATGCTACTTTAAAGATTACTGTCCCACAATTTAAAATTGAATTTGACAGTCAGATGTTGATAGAAGTTCCATTAGTGGTGGAGAAAAATGATATTATTCTATTTAATGTATCAGCATTTTTCATTCATTTAAAATGCAATTATAGGGCACCAAGATGTCAGAAAACATTCATAATAAGAAAAGTACTTATTTGGGCTAATAGCACATTAATTTGTCAGGGCATACATTCTTTTCTGCTCCTTCATTACAGTGATTCATCTTCATTGGTGATAAGAAAATATGACTTTCTATTTTAATGATACTGAAGATGATTCTATTCTGACAGATGGAGTGCCAGGAGTAAATAGCTTTGGTCAATGTGGAAAATACATCACCTGCAAAAAATTCAAAATGGAAACGTCGATATATATGTCACTATTTGTCCTTCTTTCCAATACCTATGCAGAGATTAACTAGATTGTAGTTTGTGCTTTGTCACTTACACTACAGATGAGTTTGATCTTCAAGGGTAACTCAGTAACCTTAAAATACGCAAGAGATAAACACTAAATACCAGGCTATCAACAGTTTTCTTGTTAAATGGATTGCCAGATGACAAGATCCCAATAAGATAATCAAGCCATCAGTAAGGCTGGTTATTTCATTTCCAAAGTAACAACTGGATGCAATTAAAAGCTACGATTCTCTCTTCTGTTATGTCAATTTTTTTAAGTCTCAGATGAGTAATAGTGCTTCTCGCACCTCATCTCCTAGGTAGCTATTAGAAGTATGCCACTTTCAACTGCCAGATGTTCCTGTCATCAGTCTGACCCTGCAAAAAAAACATTCAAACCAAAAGCTGTCTCTTGTGATTTCTTCATTTTCCTGTACAGTAGAAATGAAAAAGTGATGAGTGGTTTATGGGTCAGAACATATGAAGACTGTCAATTTATAACTACCACTTTCATTTGAAATTTGCAGCCTGTCCTAGAATAGTTTGGTACGTCTTTATCATTTTTCGAAACTATGTATGGGTAAGTCAAAGTTCTGCTCCAGCTCGTGCTATGTGGGAAGGGCTCATGTTTTAGTAGAGAAACCCAACCCAGACTCTTTTTCTAGCTATCAGAGCTCCTTGTACTGCAAATACAGGGCAGTAAGCACAGTTATATAGAGCACTCAAGCCAGCAGCCCAACTTACTGCTCCTATTATTAGTTGCTCTGGACCTCACATCTTTTCATTAAGAACTTACATCAATAAACTTGTGTAAAAGTGACTGAGATTGAAATCTAGCCCAATCTTTTGTGTAGCTGAGTGTCAATAAGGTCAGGCAAAATCCAGTAAATGATAACCTGAATGCTCATTTATGTTATCTAGAGATTCTCTGTCTCCCTCTCCTATTTCTCCC
This sequence comes from Forpus xanthops, assembly GCA_032466535.1. Classification (NCBI taxonomy): domain Eukaryota; kingdom Metazoa; phylum Chordata; class Aves; order Psittaciformes; family Psittacidae; genus Forpus; species Forpus xanthops. Next base: position 10,333 of record JASSUY010006595.1, read on the forward strand.
TACATCTACTCTTCTTTCATATATGTGTAACTGCTATATGTGTATGTATATATGTATATGCATGTATATGTATTTCTATGCATGTATAAGGAGCTATTTCCATGTATCTGCTTATGAACAGTGTGTTTAAGTCCTTTGAAATCAGCAGGAAGACTGTTTTTAACTACTGATATGTGTTTGATCAGTTCTCACCTGAAATATTGTTCTAAATAAGAAAACTTTTCATTTTGCATATCCTGATTCAATAGCATTTCCTAGGAATGTATGAAGCAAAGAGGTACATTGTATTGCATTCTGGAGTGGTTTTTGTGACAGTGATAAGAGATTTCACCTATTTCTTGTCTAGCACTGAATAAATCATCAGTTTTTGTTCATTAGACCCTCTGGTGGTGCTTTCTCCTTAGCCCAGACTGTAGCTCTTAGACATGCTACTATTTCAACTTAATTGGGGATGGGTAGTTGTTTCAGTATAAATTGCTCTCAGGCATTTTAGAAAATAGCTGTAAAAAGCCCTTTAATTGCTCAGAAGCAAAAAATAGTATGAAAATACTTGGACAGAGGAGTCTTAAAGGGTGACTTAATTTGTGCCAGAAATACTGGATTTTGGGGTCTGCTTTTAGGAAGCTACCTTATCTCCTGGAGTAGCACAGACCAGGACTGGACATTGGCCAGAAATTTGGCTAACCTCCATAACTGTCAGAAATCTTAGGATGTTTTTAGAGGAAGTTTCAAGAAAGCAGATATTGCCTGCTTTTAGTTACATGGGTTCACTCTTATCCATACAGCTTAATGCACACAGATGCAGATATTTTGATTTGGGAAGGTTTTAGTGATAGAAAAACCACTTTCATTAAAATGCATTACAAACCTTTAGACATAATATTAAAGTTTAGCATTTTATATGCTATAATAGATACACTAGACTCAGGAAGATAGTGTCTGTATCATATGGATCTTAGTGTAGAAATTATTATCAGAAGATATATGTGCTGCTCAAAATAATAAAATAACTGATTTTTTTAATTTTTATTTTCTGGTATAGCAACAAACCATAATGAAAATGTTTGGTTTATTTCACAGTTCAACATGTGACTTGGAAGAAGTCTCTTCAAAAGATAATAAAATTCTTACAAGTAATGTAGATCCTAGAGATAAAGGGAATAGTTTATATCCTGGCACTGCATGCTGTACTAGTGGTTAGGATTATTTGCAAGATCAAAGTCTTGAATATTTCTCAGACTGACAGCTTAAAAAGTGAAAAATCCCTTTAAAAGTCTAGAAATCAGCAAATAATTTGCCATCTCATTGCAAGATATTCTGTATTTGGGTGAGAGCACCATATTTTCCTTCTGTAAAAAAAGAGCAGACAAGGTTCTGTTGTTTTTTTTTTTTTTTTTAGCAATGGGCAAAGGGTTACTTGAGAGGATGTTCAAACATGGCAGTGTTTGGATGCAGAGAATTAACATCTCATGCAACACAGTGGACATGAGAAAGAATTTTGTCTGCCTAAAAGGCAGTAGACAGCCTCTTACATGTAGGATTTTATTCTTCTGTTTCCTCACTGTAGCATTTACTTACTACCCGATTATTACTTTCAGAGCACCAAGCATGTTATGTACAAGCATACATGTAGCATTTTTTAAAAAACATATAAAAAAAGTGCTCAAAACTGTAAAATCAAGACTTTGCTTGTCTAGGAGACCTCCATGAATTCTGTAAAGCAGATAGTCGACTTTCCTGGCATCTGCAGTCCTTTTCACACAGATAAAGATATTTCTTTCCAGTATGTAAAACTTCAATAAAAAACTGGCTTCAGATCTGCTAAATTCCTACCATCAATTAACATCCTACTTCTCTTTTTGTACTGGCTAATGCCAGATAGACAACTTATTCTGTTTCTCCTGCTGATGTGCTGTTCTGGCTAGATTCTGCAACGATTTATACTTTTTTGGCACCTGCATACTCATTACTGTCAGTCTGGCCTTTACTTTGGGCATATGTTCTACAGTTGAATGATGCACTGATAATACATGCAGCTGACAATTACATTATTGCTTCCTTGAAGTGCGACATTATCTGCCTTGGGATTTTTATTTTGAAAGATTCAAAACATGTGATTGTAATTTTCAACAACAAAGTCTTTTGAATATCTCCAGTTCAGGTTATCATCTCTTGGGATGATTTTGTACCGACAAAACACGGATGAATATAGCTGATCTCGTGATTTAATGTACATTATTTATATGTCACCATTACTGCTTTTGTATCTATTTAATTTTAATCTTGCCTCCTAATCCTCACTTCATCTGGTTTTTCATTATTTTTATTTGATGTTTTCAATGAATAACCACTTAATGGAAAAGTTGCTACAAAGAAAATCGAATACTCTTATCAAGTGTAAGGGTGTAAGTACAAGTATTGTTATACCAATGTAAAAAACCACAAAAGTTCAGAAAATACCTTTTCTTACCCACATTCCTATTTGCAAAGCAGCGTGGTCATGCCTTCTACTGCTGACTTCTATTACCAACTAGATGCAACATGCATAATCTACTAGATACAATTAGACAGCTAAGGAAAAGGAATTAAAATAGATGTTTTCCTGCCCTCAGTGTTCAGATGCTGATGAGGATGATGCAGTCAGTAACTCCACTGGTGTCTACTTTTCATAGAATCATAGACTAGTTTCGGTTGTAAAGGACCTTAAGATCATTGAGTTCCAACTCCCCCCGCCATGGGCAGGGACGCCTTGCTTGACACCATGTCACCCATGGCTCCATCCAACCTGGCCTTGAACACTGCCAGGGATGTAGCATTCACAGCTTCCTTGGGCATCCTGTTCCAATGCTTTGCTATCCTCAAATATGTATCAGAAAAGATACACATTTTGATATATATCTTATATCAAAAGACATAAGAACTTCTCCGTTATATCTAGTCTAAACTTCCCCTGTTTAAGTTTGAACCTGTTACCCTTTATCATACCACTGTAGTCCCTAATGATGAGTCTCTCCCTATCATCCTTATAGGCCCCCTTCAAATACTGGAAAGCTGCTATGAGGTCTCCATGCAGCCTTCTCTTCTCAAGGCTGAACAGCCCCAACTTTCTTAGCCTATCTTCATAAAGGAGGTGCTCCAGTCCCCTGATCATCTTCGTGGCCCTCCTCTGGTCTTGTTCCAACACTTCCATGTCCTTTTTATGTTGACAATACCAGAATTGTACACAATACTGCAAGTGGGGTCTTTTTGTTGTTATTGCTCTTCCTATTTTTCCAGTTATCTGGAATCATACTAATTTCCAGAGGCTTGGTCAGGATCAAGACTGCAATGTGGTAAGTACTGTACAAGCACAGAATAATCTGTGTATCTAAATATTTATATGAACTCACTGCTTCTTCCTGAAGACTATATTGCTGACTTGGAGCACTTCCTTTCTAAAACTAAATATAAAATCCTAAGTAGATGTAAAATCCTAGGTTTTCTAATGTCAAGCATCTATATTTCAAGATCTTGAAATTGCAAAATTGCTTTGCGTTCTTCCTTTAAAATAGTGGGGACACAGTTTTATATGCACAAGGTATTTCTGTTTCCCCTTATCTACTTTGTTTCCAGAACAAAGACTAATTTTTTTTTTTATTTCTTAAAAAAAAAAAGTAAATCAGATTGTGTAAGATCATATTTTAAATTCTCAACACAGCAACTGCTGAAAAAACATTAAAGACATATTTGTAGGATGTATGGCATGTCCCCTTTTTCTACTTGGCCAAAAAGTATTGAAAGAAATTTTAGCACAGATGCGGGAGCTGTATTGGTGGCATGCTTGCTGCTGTCTCAGTTCCTTTTATGTGTTTGGTCAAGGTGGAGGAAAATAACTTCTTAAAGTGAACTTTACAGTGATGGTCACCTCAAATTAAACTGAAGAGAAAAACATGAAACAATAAAGAATAAGAAACGGCCATGCTGCCCTGAAATATTGTGATGTGGGACAGGTGCTGATAGCACTGTGATCCATCTGCTTGGTGTCATAACTTGAAAAAGAAACATAACATTTCCTTCTACGTACAGGCTTGAAATTCTGTTCTGTCTCCTATCTTTATGTGAGGTATTGCTAAAGGCCCTAAAGGCTTTTGCAACTTTCAGAACAGATTGCTATGAATATGGAGGCACAGGTGGTTACTGCTGGAACTTCAGAGGGGTGGAGACAGCTTTTTATATAGATCAGCTGGGGTTCAAAATGTTATTTGACAAGCAGCGTCATCCCTTTCAGTGAGTTTCTCAAGAGTGAATCAGCTGGAAATGCAATATTAAATATGAACATTTTTTTAGAGCCACTTTATATATTCTAAAATACAAGTTGAGAGCTCCTAATGACATTTTTCCACCATGTCATTAAAAAATGGCAATCTGAATTACTGTGAAGTTTAGTTATTTGCATTTTAAAAAATAAACCAGATTTGTTTATTTACTTGCAGTTTCACTGAATTCATTTTTTCCTAGATGTGTGCTGCGTATGTGGCTTTGATTTGTTACCCTTTCTCTTAAAAGTAAAGAAATATTTCCTTGATCACATATGAGTATCCATTTATCAATAAAATAAAAATATGTTCTTGACATTTTTATTTTATTTTTTAGTGGGATGTAGTTTGTATCTTTTAATTTATTCCTCTTGATCTTTTTATCCTTCTGAATCAACATGGTTTCATAGTGAATTTCAGTGTCTTTGTTGTCATACAGATTTTAATGTGTTTGATTTTTCACATTTGCTATCTGTTTAATTTATTTTATTTTCTTCTCAAATGTTTTATAGGCACTACACCAATGCTGATACTGTATTTGTGTTGGCTTAAAAGTTCCTTGTAATTTAAAATCTCACTGGTAGATCTCAGGGAGGAGACTGACTTGGGCTTTCACATCCAGGAAATGTAATCTGTACTGGATTTCTGCAGGTTTAGTATCTCAGTGATGTATGGCATTTGACATAACTTCTCTGAAAAGCCTATGAGAAATTTCTTGGATTTGGATACATGATATAATTCTAGTTTTGGTTCACATGTTTTCCAGCATTTCTTTTTGCATTCCACCTCCAGTAGCTCAGGCATCTTACCTGAATCCATCCTCCATTGCGTAGTTTGGAATCAGTCCATATATAAGTGCAGGGTCAGTTGGATGTCGCCCCAGACTCAGTCTGGGTTTTCTAATAGTACAAGTGAGCAAAGTGCACTCTTTAAAGAAACTGACTGAAGTTGTGAATCTTTTCTTTTCCCATAATCCAGAAGTCTTGTAAAGTCTAGGATTGTCTAGCTATTTCTTCTTGATATATTATAGTTTAACAACATGAAGGAAGTTGTTAATCACTTTTACTCTCCTAGCCCACCTTGAGCTGTTTTTCATTGAGTTGCAAAGACACGTTTTTATTGAGCATTTGAAAATATAGATTTCTTCTGTTCAGTATTACATCCCATACAGCATAGGTGCCTCCACAAGTGCATGCAAATGGGTGAAATGCCTGAAACCTATTGTTAGTCACAAACTTTGGCTATTAGAGTACTTGATGTCTTTAATCTTCAGAAGTGTCTGAGAAAAGCAGATGAACACTACCTCTGAAAAATAGCCATTTAACTTCATATTTGAGTCATTGACCACGAGGAGACATTAGATCCTGTATTTTGTCTTCATATGGGAGGTACTCCATCCCCTGATAGTCCTCGTGGCCCTCCTCTGGATTTATTCCAACAGTTCCATGTCCTTTTTATGTTGAGGACACCAGAACTGCACACAATACTCCAAGTGAGGTCTCATGAGAGCAGAGTAGAGGGGCAGGATCACCTTCCTCAACCTGCTGGTTATGCTCCATTTGATGCAACCCAGGATATGGCGGCTTTCTGGGCTGTAAGCGCTCACTACCAGCTCATGTTCATTTTCTCATCAGCAGACACCTCCAAGTCCTTTTCAGCAGGGCTACTCTGAATCTCTTCTTCACCCAACTTGTAATACTACATGAGAATTGATGCTACTTAATTTTATTTTTTTATTGTGGACTTTTAAATGAGAACAGATCTAAGTCAGTATACATTGCCCTTTGAAGAATGATGTTATCAAACTCCATTACTTACTGAAAAACAAGCTTTATTTAGATGGATGACTGATACACTGTCAAAATTCAACTGATGGTATTACTGCATGTCAATTTTTCAAAGTTAAAACTGAATTTTAATGATTCTTTTGAATAGCAATGCTAAAATTTTAAATGTAGTGTTTAATAGCTATTAAACATATCTAATTGTTAAATCTATACTAAGTATTTTATATTTAATCTTATATTCAGAAATTTTATGCTAAAGACTGAAATTCAACAGAAAACTAAAGATAAACTATTCAGTTACAAAAGCACTGGCTCTATAAAAATAAATATTCAAAGTTCAACTCCCAAGTATAATACACAACTTTGTATTTAAAGCTTTGAACTAGTTTTAACTGCAAAATTATTTATAGCACCTTCACAACTGTTCCCATCTGAGACAGAAACCAAAAGAATTATTATTTGATAACAGGTCACATTTCACCTCATCAGAAAGGGAGATCTTGATAAACAGAAACAACTGACATGGCAGGTTGTCAGGGAGTTATCCTCAAGGTAAGAGGGAAATTGAATTCTTTAACGAACATTTGGAAAATTAGTTACAAATATATAATCTGGGAGATGAACTGTCATAACTCTTTACTGCACACTTCCTTTAAGTCTGCAGAAGTACCACCAAAATAGATAGCAGTATACATATATATTAGTTACATATAATACTGGACATTTAAACAATTTTTTTTAATAGTAACTGAAGTTGCCTGTCTGATTACAAGACTGATATTTCCTAATTTAAAAACATGAGAGTTTTGCTAAAATAGGCAGTGTGTCAGAGTATCTCTGCTCAACAGTAAAGGACATTGTTGATATTTGTCATACTTCTCACAAAGGAGTGTTGCTTCTGGATGTATAGGTTCTTAGTGAGTATTGTCACCTATTGTTGTTACTACCTTTTGCTATCCTGCCATTTTTATCTTTTAGGATTGATTTGAGCTTTCTTTCCTAACTGCACAGCACCGTGCTTTCTCAGCTGTTTTAGCTTCACATTGTTACTAGATGCAAAGTAGGGAAACAGAATATCTTCTTTCTCCCAGCAAATATTTGTCTTTGTGCATACTATTCTAGGCAGTACATGAAGGGCAGTAGTCTGTGGCATTTTTGGTTGGTGTATCACTTTGTAATAAGCCCCCACATTTCACCTGGAAGTTAAACTAATTTTACATACGCTTAATTTCTGTTTTATTTCAATATTTCATAAATTCTAACATTTATACTTGAATAAGAAACTAATTGTAGGAAAATGACCTAATTAAGTTTTCTTTTTCTAGATGTAATGAAACAACAGACATCTTTTGTGCCCTGCTATATTGCAAGAGAATAATAAAGTTTAAAACGGTAACTTTATTGAAAAATCTCTTAGAAAGATAATTAATTTAATAATTTTACTTTAACACAAGATTGTGGTCAGAATGCAGAGTTAATTTCACTTTCTCAGAGTTGGAAATAAACTAAGCACAAAAATTTTTGAGGAAGAGGCCAGGTTGCAAGTAATTTCACCTTGTTATAGTGCACAACTTTGAAGAGGTTATCTAATTTCTATGTAGCTAGCAACTAAAGCAATTTTCAACAGTGGTTGTGTATTATGCTACATTTTCTAAGTTTTAATTTCATCTAACTGTATCAGTTGACAACTGGTTTTGTGCCTTCATTAATTCAAATGAAGGCACAATAATTTATATCAGAAATTTTATCACCTCTTGTGGTTTAAACCAGCCAGCAACCCAGAAACCACACAGCCATTCGCTCACTTCCTCCCCTTTCCTCCCCCCACCTCTCTCAGAGGGCTGGGGAGGTGAATCAAAAGAATGTATCTCTAGTTTCACCACAGTTCATTCTTCGTAGAGATGATGGTTGAAGGGAAGTCAGGGCCAGTCGCTGTTGACCTGAAAACATCTGGCTGGTGGGCTCTAAAAGTGCTACATAGCAGGCAGCAACATACAATTGAGTTCATTGGCTGTTTTCCCCTAAAATCAAATCCCCTTGAGGTGCACTTCAGACTTCCCCGTCTTCTTGAATTACCCACCAAGTACATATGGGTCCTTAAGCAAAAGGAATCCCATGAGTGGGTTTGCTTTAGCTGAAGCAAGAATAACCCAGAATGCCTTCCCCAGCAAATCATACATGGTGGAATGGGAGGCTGCTTGGGCATGCTTGTTGTGCTCATCTTCTGCATTGTGCGCTGCTGTTAGAGGAGTGTTCTGGGTGCTCTGGTTTGTGCAGGTGTCTTCCATTCTGGCTTCTCCCAGCACTAGTCTCAAATCTCTACATCCCTAACTCCAAAAGCTGAGGGGTCGACCCTGAGTCTCCCCTGGAGCTTTCTGCCAGATGCTCTGAGTAGAACATTCTCCCCGGCTGTGGTGTAGAGCACATTTTTTACATCTGGCCCAGTCCAGACTGGTCCAAGGGCTACTGCATGAACTATCTCTTGTTTAAGTTGCTCAAAGGCTTGTTGCTGCTCAGGGCCCCATTTTAAATCATTCTTCTTCCAGGCACATAATAGAAAGGACTTAAAATCAAACTGTAATTTGGGATGTGCATTCTCCATAACCCCACAACACCCAAGAAAACTTGTGTTTCTTTCTTAGTAGTTGCTGGTGACATTGCTGTTAGCTTGGTGGTCACATCTGTGGGGATCTGGCTACATCCATCTTGCTATTTTATTCCCAAAAACTGAATCTCCTGTGTAGGTCCCTTGATCTTACTCTTTTATGGCAAAACAGGCTTTTAGCAGGGTTTAAATTATTTTCTTCCCTTTCTCAAAGACTTCTGCTGTATCACCCCACACAATAATGCCATCAATGTATTGCAGGTGTTCTGGAGCTTGCCTTGCTCCAGTGCAATCTGAATTAGTCTATAGAAGATGGTAGGGCTGTGTTTCCACCACTGGCACAATCGGTTCCAAGTGTACTGGACACTCCTTCAAGTAAAAGCAAATTGTGCCCTGCACTCTGCTGTCAAAGGAATTGAGAAAAATGCATTGACAATATCAATCATGGCATACCACTTGGCCGCCTTCGACTCCAGTTCATACTGAAGTTCTAGCATGTCTGATACGGCAACACTCATGGGTGGTGTGACGTCATTCATGTCACAAAAGTCTGCCGTTAAGTCTCCACTCTCTGTTAGACTTTTATGCTGACCATATGGAGCTCTTAAAGGATGAGTCCTAGTGGTCACTCCTTGGCTCTCCAGTCTACAGATCAGCTTATGGATGGGAATCAGGGAGTATTGGTTTGTGCGATATTGCTGCCGGTGCGCTGTTGTGGTTGCTATTGGCATTTGTTCTTTGACCTTCAGCAACCCCACAATAGAAGAATTCTCTGGGAGACCAGGCAAGGTGGACAGCTGCTCAATTTCCTCTGTCTCAAAAGCATCAATCCAAAAGCCCATAAGTGCCATTTTGGGTCTTGACGTACCCTATCCTGAGGTAGTCATAGAATGATAGAATCATATAAAAGCTAGGGTTGGAAAGGACCTTAAGATCATCTAGTTCCAAAAACCCTGCTATGGACAGGGACATCTCACACTAAACCATGCCACCCAAGACTATGTCCAACCTGGCCTTGAACATCGCCAGCAATGGAGCATTCACAGCTTCCCTGGGCAACCCATTCCAGTGCCTCATCACCCTAATAGCAAAGAATTTCTTCCTCAGATCCAATCTAAACTTTCCCTGTTTAAGTTTGAACCCGTTACCCCTTGACCTCCCAGCAGAGTCCCTCAGTCCATCGGTGCCTTTTTGGGTCTTGAAGTACCCTCTCCTGAGGTAATCTATGCCAAGGATGCACAGAGCCTCTGGACCAGTCACAATGGGGTGCTTTTGCCATTCCCTCCCAGTCAGGCTGATTTCAGCCTCCAGTACAGTCAACTCTTGGGATCCTCCTGTCACTCCAGAAATATAAATGGATTCCACCCTTTGACAGCTTGATGGCACCAGGGTACACTGTGCACTGGTATCTACTAGAGTCTTATAATTCTGTAGGACTGATGTGCCAAGCCATCTGATCCACAGAGTCCAGTAAATCCAATTGTCCCCTATCTCCACCTGTCATCAGAACATTGGACACTCAAGTCTTGTAGAAAGGGATTATTCTTTATCACAGGAGCTGGAGTAAAATCAGCTCTTCCGCTCTGTTTAAGAACCTGCTCACCAGAGACTGAAGCCACAGCTTTCATAGGGTGATCATCCTTGAGCTTTATTCTCCTCTTCAATTCACGCACCTGTTCCTCCAGAGCTGAGGTAGGCTTTCCATCCCACTTCCTCATGTCTTCTCTGTGGTCCTGCAGGTAAAACCATAGGGTGGCCTGTGGCATATACCTCCTATGGCCTCTCTCTCGAGCAGTAGAACACCTTTTGTTAATAGCTGAGACGTGGTTTGGTACATGTGGGGAACTGAATAGACTGGATAGATCATCTCTCAATTGTTTGAACTCCTGAGAGAGTTTTTCCACAACTGAAATGATGGAAGGGGTGAGATTGTCTTCGAACTCTCAGAGTTGATAAATTATTTCATCCACTGTTAGCAGTGCTATATCATTCCAGGTTATTGCTGCCAATGTATGGGCATATGATGATGATGCATTCCATATAAATTTTCACCATATGGGTCGTGTACATTCGACTTCATCTGGATCTATGGGCCCTTCCAAGTAATTGCCTCTAGTTTATATACTGTGCATGAAGTGTAGTGGCATGGAATACCTCTTTGGATAGTTCAGATCAGGTGTCCTGTCTCTGCTTCCTCCCAGCTCCTCCTCCCCTCTGGCAGAGCATGAGACTCAGAAAGTCTTTAGTCAGAGTAAACATTACTGAGGAGCAAGTAAAAACATTGGTGTTATCAGCGCTGTTCCCAGACTGAAAGTCAAAACCACAGCACTTCACTAGCTACTAAGAAGGAGAAAAATGACTGCTATTGATGAACTCAGGACATCACCATGTAGACACAAAAATTATAAAAATTAGTCTTCTTTTCCTAGATTTCAAATTTGTTGTGCTTTCTTATTTCATCCTCAGTGGGAATTACAGGGTGTTTGCTAATGTATCATACAGCCCCATTTCTTTAGATTCTTTCTCTAGTAAATTTTTTCAAAAATAATCTAGTCCTCACCTTATGCCATTTTAATGTTGTCCTTATGTCCTTTATAATCCAGCTGTCATAACGCAGTATTTCAAGAAGCATTTAGGTGTTCTAGCTCTGTACTTAATTTCAAGACTCTCTATTGCAGTAATGGTCCAGTACTGATCTATGGTTGCTCCAGAGTTCTCTAGTGCTTTGAATCTTTCCCATGTCAAAAATGGTATTTAATAATTCTAATTGATAAGAGATTCTTTTAATTTCTTATATTTGAGTATTTATACTTTGTTACCTCCACTTCGGACCAACCAAAACATCTAGAACTCCAGTAATTCTGTTACATAAAAAAACCTTGGTGCATAAAAGTATGCACTGGGGAGGAAGAGCTGCTCTCTTACATACTGTAGAAGGGATATAGGTGTAAATGATAAGTGTCAGAATTTTTAAATAGGAAGCATGTGGTTTGAGAAAGAGCCAAATAAAATAAACCTTGAGGTAAAACATAAAGATAGAAAATTTATGTAATAGAAAAAAAAGTATTTGGAAGATATTATGGTTGAAGACCTTCTGGGAAAGACATACTCAGATAGTTTTGTCCTCCAAACTTCTCAGAGGAAATCCTGACAAATATGTTAAATGTAAGTTTTAAGATAGTCTGTAGCTATTCCCCAAAGTTTTATATAAGCCTTATTAGGTTAGGTAAAGAATTAAGACTTATTCAACTGTTGCCAATTATCATCTTAGTATATTTGATTCAGTGTGTGAACCCAACTCATATCTCATCGATAGTGGTAGTAACTCCAATTTATTTGGCTTTTCATGTGTCTCAAACGCAGTCATTTAAGAACTCCTCCAATAACTATTTTGTTTCTGCATAAGGGTTTCTGCATAACCTTTTTCTCCTTTTTAACAGTGATTGAGGAAAAATATACCATCGAAAACAAAGTGAATTTTTAAGGCATGGAAACCTTAATTTTTTTGAGGAAAAAAAGAAAGATACAGCAGTCACAATTTTTTTGCAAATGCAGATTCAATATTCTGGTGAAAAAGTTAAGAAAAGAATTTGTGGATACATTTTCATTATTTACAAATTGTTTCATATTTTCTTATTCATTTAATATCATAATACAATTAAGAGGAAATTAATTCTAGATCTGCTCATGTTCAGAAGAAAATAACTTAAAAATTATAAATATATGAAAAAAATGTCTGGTTATAAGCATGCATATTTTTATTAGCTATATAGTAACTGAAAAATATAATCATTTTGTGTGGCATGAAATTGATATTAAACAGCATTTTGTATGTTTTTGCTACTCATCATTATACACATGTGGGATCTAGATAATGATTTGTCTTTTGAATGGAATTTGCATATATCTTTTAACATGACTGGAACAAGCTGCTCCATGTCAAACACAGACTATACTTAGTATTTCTTTCTACTTTAAGGCAGTCCACATCCGTTTACTTTTAGTACTTTATCCAAACTGATTTCAGGACTTTATGTAAGAGGACATGAACTAGTAATAGTGCTTCTATTGCTAAACCTTGCGCGATGTATTTTTCTTAAATTTTTGTGGATTCTTTTTTGTTTTGTTTTTTGTTTTGTTTTTGTTTTTTTATAACCCTGTTCTCTGTGCAAATCCATGTTCTGTCCTTTCTTGAAGTTCACACCTGCAAATAGTTATGCATAGCAATAAATATCTATTCTGCTTAGCATGTGTTTCAGGTGATACAATATGTTGCACTTTTGGCATTCCATAAAACAGTGCTAAAATTCCTTCTGACTTCAGAGGTATTAAAAATTAGGCAATATGTAGTATTTCCACATCAAATTGTATTCAATAAGTTGTGACTCTGTGTCATGGAGGCCTGTCCTTAAAAGCAAAGATGTTCAAGAAGAATTTATTTGGTGGTCAGGGACATGAATTGTTCTTTAAATCAAGCTGTTCCTTGATAACAGAAGCCTTGTAGCTTAACTTGATTTTATACAACACAGCTCAGTGACAAGATGTTATGACTTTCTGCTTTAATTTACAGCAGTTCCTGGAAATCATACTTGCTCATTTCCAGCTGGGATCCAAGTGATCAGGGCTCAGCTCCAGCATGTGTCACAAACTACCTCTATGATATTAAGTGGTTTAGTCTTCTCGTGGCTCAGTTCTCTACCTATAAACACCATCAATAAAGATATTTTTGTCTATTTAGTATGTTTCCTCTTAACTCTGGAAGTTTTTTGAGAAAAATCTATCCCTTATTTTACTTAGGTACATTGTTAACATAAGCTCAGTACAGTTGTAGACCAAGACCTCTATACCCTGCTATGCTCCATAACACTAACAATAATATGAATATTTTCTTTTGGCATGTGACTCTTGCTAAGGTTTAAAAGTCAGCGTATCGCTCAGACCAGCTGTGGTCCAAAGATCCTCACCCTAAAGTCACACTGGCTAGCAGGAAGATAAATGTGGCCAAGAAATAAAAAAGAATGAATAGGAAACTCAGACTTTATCTAAAAATCCGAGGCAGTATTTTCCCCCTTTACTCCCTCCCGAAAAAGGGTCACAATTCATTTTTATTGTTCAGTTTAAAAAAACCAGACGTAAAAATATGCATTCCCATTTCACAAGAACCCCACAAATGGTGATTTTCATCTAAGACCAAAAGAATTCTGTGGAGCAGTCTATACACTAGTTTCCCAGGTTCTATGTACATAAAATTTCTGGAATGAAGCTTATAGTATAGTACGCTAGTTGAAGTTTGCCATCTTTTGTAGCTGAACTGACTTCCATACAAGCATTCATGGAGTCTGCAAGTCAAGTTCTGCTGATCTAAACATTGGGTATCTTTGAAAATTTTGGACTTCACTGAAGTTAAGCAGTAAGGAATGAAAGATGAGAAAGAAACTTTGTATGCTTAACAGAATGTCTGCTCATCACCATCTTCAGATGAAGACAAGTCAGCCCAGAGTATCAGTGCTTTTCACACAGAATTTCTGTCAATGCCTTTAATTCCCCAATGTTCCTAAATTTGTAAATAGGGACCTAACAACTGTTCATGCTTTGAACAAAGATATTACTAATTAATAAAATCTTTATAAACATCACTTAATCATCCATAAAATAAACCAATTAGATACTGTTTTACTTTACGTTTTAAATTAAGAAAATGTGGCCAAAATGTAAGGGTTTATTTAATATCTGTTTAGCTTGGGTGGGCAGGTGTGGTCTGATCTTATTAAGTGAAAAATACTATACCTTTGCGCTTACACAATAACAAGAAATATAGAGCAGAGTATTAAAGGACTGACTGATGAAAGTAGTGGACATGAGCTCATGCAGTGTAGTAACTATTCATATCTTGGGAATGTGCCCCTCTGCAAAGTGATGTGTAAAAGATATATGAGTTACAGTTGCAGATTGAGCATGAAAGTGGGCTAAGGCCATTGCTCCTTAGTTCCATGTTACATTTAGTACATGGACATAGCTAGATGATGTTTGAGAGCAATTTCTCAGTCACTGCCTAGAGGTGCTCCTTTCACTTCCCTTCCTCTTCCCATTGTCTAATACAAAAGGTTCTTGCCTTCAGCATTTGTGCCTCCCATACCTAAAGTTGGACGGAGTTAATACAAAGTGGCGATGACTAGAATTACAATTCTCAATGGAAAAAAGAGAAATCACTTGCAGTAATATTTTTCTTTTAGTTTAGGTTGAACTATTTAACTATATAACATTAAAGAAAGTTTCTTATCACTTATAAGTCAAATACCTGTTTCATTTAAATCGTTGCAAAACTGGAGAGGGAAAATTATGAATGACATGAGTAGGTTTTTCATGAAAAATGGAAAAAAATCCCTTTTTTTTAAAAAAAAAAAAATCTGCCCTGTCTTTTTTTTTTTTTTAGATGGGAAAAATCTGTGAACAATAAGGAAAAGGTTTATTTTCCTAAATCTCAGATTATCTGCAATAGTGACTGAAAGCAGAGAAGAGCTAAAGTTCCTTTCATGTTTTCAGAGTGTTGACTCACTTGTTTAAGAACTTAAATTTCCCATGTGTAGGGAAGTTTAGTATCAAAACCTAGTGGTTTAGCATGGAAGATGTGGATCTAAACATATATACACAATATGAGTAGATATGTAACATTTCATTTGGAAGAAAATCTTACAATATTTCATCCAGAAAAAATGAAATTGACTTATTCAAAAATATCTCACTGGAGCTTCATAAATCCTCCAGCAACAGATTTCCAACAGAATAGGGTGGTTTGGGGAATCTTCACAGCTTCAGCCTGCAAAGTTATAGGAAAAACAAAGATGTGATCTTGGAAAATTTGAGATCCCACTTAAAATCCTTCAAAAGATTCACAAGCCTTCCTTCATAATCCAGTGAAATTCATATATTGCTATTCCAACACAAATTTTCAGATAGGAATGTTTTCATTTGGAAACATATATAGAATTTAGAGGCAGTCTAGTACACTTCAGTCATACAATTTTACATATAAACTCTCTAAGTGCATGTCTTTGTCTTCCTCTCTTGTTTTTGATATGCATCAAAAAATGGATAACATAAATCAATTTCTTGTGTCAGTAAGAAAAATATTATGTTTCAGAACCTATCATACTCTAGTAGTTAAAATGGCTGCATTTTTATGTTTAAAACAGCAGAAGTTTATTGCAAAGTACTGGCACAATCTTGACACTTTTTTTTTTTTAATATTTAATGCTAAATTCACTTAAGCCTTTGCATGACAGTAGCATCTGGAGAGTTTTTCTGTTTGTTAAGTAGTTAGGATGACTAGTTTTCCACTTCTGGAAAATGTTACTTTCAGGGAGGTAAAGGATTTACAATTAAGAAAAAAAAAAAGCCAAGAATTACAGTATTATGAGCATGACATCTCTGTCTGAGAGTCCTAATTGCCAGAAACAGAAATACTGGCTCACACAACACATCAATATAAATGAGAAAATATCATTAAAAGTAAATTTGGAACCCTCATTTTCTTCTGTAATGTTGCATATTTCTACCAATCTGTGACAATTTGAGGGTGTCACAGAGTGTAGACAGTACTTGCGAAAGTATGAACAGGTGGCATTAAATTCAGCAGAAAACCAAGATTTCAGCTGTCTGTATGAATTTAACCAAAGCTAAGGGAAATAAGAAATAATTAAAAGGAAAATGCAATAAAAAGTCTGTCTGCCAAATATTTAGTGTCCGGCTCTGGACCCAGGCCCACTAGGACATACCCTCTGTGGGCTGGGGCACTCAGCAGTATAGTCCTTACCTGCCCTCTGTAACGTTTCTGAATTTTATCCAACAATTTTTTTTATACTAAATTTGTAAAAAATCTATGAAACCTTAAACTAGCATTTCTGAACATTTTTTTTTTCTAATTAAAATATAAAATGACTAGCCCTAGGCAAGTGGGAAGATAAATGAGTGCAAATCAGTGCTCTGTGCTGCAACAGCATGGCATACTGCAAAGTAGGAAATTTCAGTGCTCTCATGCAAAAGTCCAGAGTAGCTATTTAGGGGCATGAAAGCAAAGCAAATTGCTAGAAGCAAATGCTGAAGTTACTTTTGAGGTATAGGATTAAAAAAGTAATGATTAAATGGTCTCCATTGTCTTGTAAAAACATATGATCACCTGTTGATTTAGACATTCAGTGCCAGAGCAATATAGAAGTTTTCACAGAAATAAAATGATAAAATAAATTCTCTCTCCCTGCATTTCAAAGTGGTAAAGGTTTTCTTTCTCTCTTAGGCTTTGGTTCAGTAACTCAGGATGTCACCCATGCAAAGCTGACACCAGGACACACCAGCAAAGCAACTCTTAGCTTCCTGAAGAGTAGAATAGAGGTCACCTCAGATAACAATGAAATCTCAGGTGGTATTTTTTATCTCTTCTTAGGATCTAAACTATGCACTTACAGAGGCAGAATCCATAAACCTAGTGTCATGGGCTCAGCACTAGCAGTCATTTTTCTCCTCCTTAGTAGCTGGTGCAGCACTGTGTTTTTGGTTTTCGGCTTGGGAACAGTGCTGATAGCACCAGTGTTTATAGTTATGGCTTAGAATGTTTAGGCTGGCCAAGGACTTTCTGAGCCTCATGGTCTGCCAGGGAGAAGGGGAAGCCGGGATGAAGCAGAGACAGGGCACCTGACCCAAACTGACCAAAGAGGTATTCCATACTACAGCGCGTCATGACCAGGATGTAAAAAACCAGCAGAGACTTAGAAGGGTGGGGGTGCAGTTTTTGGTCAGGCTATGTATAGTTGGTGAGCTGTTGTATTCTTTCCTTGTATTTGCCTTGTCATTATTATTGGTGGTAGCAGTAGTGATTTGTGTTATACCTTAGTTGCCAAACTGTTCTTAGCCTGTGGGAGTTGTATTCCTTCGATTCTCCTTCCCATCCCCCCAGGACTGGGGGAAGAAAGAGGGGGGAGTGAGTGAGCAAAACTGCATGAGGACCTTAAACCATGACACCTGGGTATCTGCATCCACTGTGTAACTCAGAATTATGGTCTACGGACATCTAGAAAATAAAACCAGAAGTACTAGAGAGGTACTCAGTCAGTCAGCCAAGGTCTTTCTGCTTCCAAGTGCATTGACTTCCCCAGGATCTAAGGATTCTGCTTGCTTTGTCCACATTGACCTTCAGCATTCTTAGGTCTCCTGAGGAGTAACTTGTGAACACCTGAAGGTGATGACATAGAATCACAGAATAGTTTGAGTTGGAAAGGACCTTAAGATCATCTAGTTCCAACCCCCTGCCATGGGCAGGGACACCTCACACTAAACCATGGCTCTGTCCAACCTGGCCTTGAACACCACCAGCAATGGAGCATTCACAGCTTCCTTGGGTAACCAATTCCAGTGCCTCACCACCCTTACAGTAAAGATTTTCTTCCTCACATCCAATCTAAACTTCCCCTCTTTAAGTTGGAACCTGTTACCCCTTGTCCTCTCACTATAGTCTCTCATGAAGCATCCCAACCCACCTTCCCTATAGGCCTCCTTCAGATATTAGAAGGCTTCTATGAGGTCTCCACACAGCCTTCTCTTCTCCAGGCTCAACAGCCCCAACTCATCCTATCTTCATGTGGGAGGTGCTCCAGTCCCCTGATCATCTTCATGGCCCTCTTTTCGACTTGTTCCCAAACTTCCATGTCCTTTTTATGTGTAGGACACCAGAACTGCACGCAATACTCCAAGTGAGGTCTCACGAGAGCACAGTAGAGGGGCAGGATCACCTCCTTTGACCTGCGGGTCACGCCCTTTTTGATGCAGCCCAGGATATGGTTGGCTTTCTGGGCTGCCAGCACACACTGAAGCCAGCTTATGTTCATTTTCTTATCCTTTTATCTTGCACAGAATTTACACTTATTTTCAGACCCTACTGGATTCCTTTATTCTTGTCCTTCATGCATACTTCAAAGGTTTGTGTTTAGTCCCCTACTTAGTAAGATCCTTGGCAATGGGCTGTTGTTCAACTACACTTACTAGGAGAGAATGAGGACAGTGGTGAAGGTAAAAGGTCTTGACTTTGCAATGGTATAACGCTTCTATTGTATATGTAATTAAAGGGCCATATGGCAGTTATGTTTTAGAGAGTGGGTTAGCTGATGAAACTGCCTGTGATAGCAAAGGGCTGGCCAAGATTACCCAGCTAGTTTTACTGCCCAAATGCAATAAATACTTACACTAATTCTATCATGCTTTCCCTTAATATAGCCAGACACAATTCATAAATGCAGTCTTGAATTTTATTATTTACTAATAAAATCTGATAAACCAGTTCATCTCCTCTTCCTGGACAATGAATTGTAGAAGATGAATCTGCCCTGAAAAATTCAAATTATAGTTTGGACATTAGTTAGAAACATGAGATCAGGACTGAAGTGGGTAATTTGAATCAGTTGCTTACAGACCAGTTAATAATTTTCACACACTTTTCATTAAAAAAACATCTTGTGGCTGCACGGGCGGGTTCAATAATTCTGCTGTCAGGAGTACAATTATAAAATAAACACAAGGGACTAAATGAGAGAATGAGAGAATGAATTTGCCAGCTGGAAGCCTTAGCAAAATGATATTCTATGACCTCGGGAACCATTCAGTACAATTGAACCTTGTCTATCCTTGGCAATATATTCACAACAAATGTGACTGTTCCTCTCTGAACTTTGGGACTATATGGAACTGATCTTGTCTATGAAGATTACATATTCAATAATGTCTCTTCATATGTGAGGTCTTTCTTACCCGGTGGCTAGTGCATAGGCTGCGGTATGGTTTAGAAATGCTTTACATATTTTGTTATCAAGATATTAGCTGTTATGGTTACTGTGGTGGCATTTCTTTCTCTGATCAATCCTTCCCTTTTATTTCCTCCTTGTTCTTCCTCCTGATTTTCTTATTCACATATTTATCAATGTTCTTTTGTGCTTTTTAAAAACTTTGATTTTTCAAAATACATATATTCTCATATTAATTGGATGTTCTTTGCTCTCAGTGACTTTATGAAGCACAGTCCACGCCTCCTGGAAGAAGATTCTTTTTTAAGCCTTCTTTTGAATAAGGCGTTTTCAAAAGAGAAACCAGGTGACAGACAAAAGCAGTAAGAAAATGAAATCTTTCCACATATAATCCCCTCCCAACTATTGCAAAATATATATTCCATTAAATATTCCTGAAGATCAAGGCAACAGTGTCAGTCTTCCTTCAGGTGTTGGATCTCTCTGTGGGCAGAGCAAACAAAAACAATAGCAATGGTTATGCATAAATAGGGAAATATTCTGGAGATGCGCAGTACCTGCATTTGGGGAGGAGGAAAGGTAGATCAGTGTGAAATTGCACATAGTCCAAGGCCAACCCATCTGCATCTGAAGAAATCCTGGATTTGTTTCGTCTTAAAGGAGTCCAGTTCAGGTGCTGTAAGATCACTTTGTTATATGAATCAGAAAATATAATGAAGTGGCTACAACCAGGAGATTATGTTCAAGAGTGTAATCATAAGGCAGATGTGCTTGGGATATCTGTACACCTCTGGTCATTATTTTTCCCATGGTTCAGGGCGCTATAATCCATGCAATGCGATACATCTGGATACAGTATGCAACAGAGCATAACACTGAAATCCAAGAAGGTGTATTTTTGAAATAAAGAATATATAAGCTATATGAAGCACCCACTGTGGGTAAGGGAACAAGCAGACACAAATAACTACCGTAGCATTGCTATCCTAGAAGTTTCTTTCCATACATCTGCTTCAACTAGATGTAGCTTATGTAAACACAGTGGAAAGAAAATATTAACGTATAGTACTAAAGTGCTCAAACTTAAATGCCTTTAAAAAGTTCATTTTTCAGTACTGCTGGTCAGTCCTAAATTCACTAATACCATTTGCTAATCCATATATGTTACACGTTTTGCTGGTTGCATACAAATCTAAAACTAACTGTTAACAGTTAACATCATATCAAGTTACATTTTTCATATGCATATGCATATATGAACCCTGGAGTTTTTACAAAAAGAGACAGTCTATATCTAACCTCTGACATTTGTATTTTATATATATATATAAAACTCCATTTATACATTACTAAGGGGTTTCAATTAGAGTCCTATCAAACTTTACATTTAGTTGCAATTTTCATGTATATTGTAACTCAAAGGCTTCTCATTATTAAAGAGCACCTTAAGAATTAGCAATAAGTTATGTTACAATAATTTTTGCATGATATGCTAAAGATGGACATTTGATTATATAGGTTAGACAACAAATTTAATATCTCCACTTGCCTCAATGACCAGGAACTTCCTTCATCCCATAGAATGTGCAACAAATATTACTATATTTCACTTTGATAAAAACCCTGCTTGTTTTATTTTGGCTGTCCAAATACTAAAATGCATTTGAATACAGTAATTTGCTATACAAGAGAGTACAGGAAGGCACTGAAGTGTGCTTCCCATGAAGCAAAATGGCATAGAAACCACAGTCTCACTTAAGCCTCAGTTCATCCCATCAACTGTATGGCCTAAGTTGAGTCTTCCAAGGAGGCATCACACAGACCCATAGAATTTTGCTTAATTGGTGAGAAGACAGAATTCACCTCTAGAGAACAGTTTAGATGGTGTGTGGGCTTGCAAGTGTAAAGCAAAGGGGTTTGTGACTGATGGGTCTGAGGAAGAGAACTGCTCCTGCATCTGCGCCAGCTGCAACTTTCCCAGGGCTGATGTTTCCCAGTTTAAGTAAATTGCATTGCTATAACTGAAACAGGACATGCTGAAGGAATGAGTTATCATTGCTGGCGTTAAATCAGAGAAGGCAGGATGCAGTCCTGAAGCCAGTAGGAGATAGTAGCAAGCATTTTTTGCAAATCCTGAGATACAAGAATTTTATTACTGTCATAAATAATTTACAATATTTCTCAGCACTTTGCCAGCTAAATATCTACAAAGTAGGTCACACAAAACCAAAGAAAACTTAAAATGCTCAATTATCCCTTTAGAAGCCTATTGATTTGTTTCTAAAATTGGTTCCCAAGAGTTTACTGAATTAGAGATGCTTATATCCATCTTTTGGTGTCCCTCAGGGATTGGTGTTGGGACCAGCCTTGTTCAACATCTTTGTCAGTGACATGGACAATGGGATTGAGTGCACCCTCAGCAAAATTGCTGACACCAAGCTGTGTGGAGCGGGTGATATGTTGGAGGGAAGAAATGCCATCCAGAGGGACCTTGACACGCTTGTGAGGTGGGCTGCTGCCAACTTCATGAAGTTTAACCATGCCAAGTGCAAGGTCCTACACGTGGGTCGTTGCAATCCCAGGCACAGCTACAGGTTGGTCAGAGATGAAATTCAGAGCAGCCCTGAGGAGAAGGACTTGGGGCTGTTGGTTGATGAGAGAGTGAACATGAGCTGGCAGTGAGCACTTGCAGTCCAGAAAGCCAACTGTATCCTGGGCTGCATCAAAAAAGAACATGACCAACAGATCGAGGGAGGTGAACCTACCCCTCTACTCTGCTTTTGTGAGACCTCACTTGGAGTATTGTGTGCAGTTCTGGTGTCCTCAACATAAAAAGGACATGGAACTGTTGGAACAAGTCCAGAAGAGGGCCATGAGGATGATCAGGGGACTGGAGCAACTCTCATATGAAGGTAGATGAGAAAGTTGGGGCTGTTGAGCCTGGAGAAGAGAAGGCTGCATGGAGGCCTCATAGCAGCCTTCCAATATCTGAAGGGGGCCTATAGGGATGGTGGGGAGGGATTCTTCATTAGGGACTGTAGTGAGAGGACAAAGGATAACAGGTTCCAACTTAAAGAGAGGAAGTTTAGATTGGATATGAGGAAGAAAATCTTTACTGTAAGGGTGGTGAGGCACTGGAATGGGTTGCCCAAGGAAGCTGTGAATGCTCCATCGCTGGTGGTGTTCACAGCCGGGTTGGACAGAGCCTTGGGTGGCATGGTTTAGTGTGAGGTGTCCCTGCCCATAGCAAGGGGGTTGGAACTAGATGATCTTAAGGTTCTTTCCAACCCTAACTATTCTATGATTCTATAATTTACCAGAACTGTGAACTTCCACCTTGTCATCTTGAAATTTCCATATTTACCTAAACTTATTTTCAACTTCAACTGAAGTGTTAATTCTGGGTTAATTGCAACCTTCATTTCAGAGCTAGAGATATCCACAGATTGCA
Source organism: Forpus xanthops (assembly GCA_032466535.1). NCBI lineage: Eukaryota > Metazoa > Chordata > Aves > Psittaciformes > Psittacidae > Forpus > Forpus xanthops. Next base: position 33,258 of record JASSUY010006595.1, read on the forward strand.
TTCATTGTATAGAACATTTCTCTGCTGCCCTGCTACTAATAGAAATGTTCTTATTCAGCCTCCTTTCAGCTGCCTGTACGGAGGCAGTCACAAAGACCACCTAGTCTCCAGCTGCTGCTTCTGAACAATGCAGGTTCCCTGTAAGGCCTGTGTGCTGTTCACCAGTGACACCTTGTCCTACCTTAGGGCATCTCAAGTGGCACCAGGAGCCTTTGTTTAAGCAACTGAATTGAGTCTTTTCTGATACAGTCATAGTATGTCAGAGAGAGAAAAAAAGAAATGCTTGTCATTTTAGGAATATTTTTAATTGATCTTAAAATATCTCCCAGAGTTAGTTTGTTGTTTTTTTTTTTTTTTTAGCTGAAGTAACTTTCCATGTTCATGTGTCCTCCTGTAGGGCCAAGCAGCCTTTGAGAACCACAGCCTTGGTAAGGACTGATTATCTACAGTACGTATGTTGTGGTTTGAGGCCCCTCAAACAGTTTTGCTCACTCCCCCCTCTTTCTTCCCCAGTCCTGGGGAAATGGGGAGGAGAATCAAAAGAATGCAACTCCCACAGGTTGAAATAAGAACAGTTTAGTAACTAAGGTATAACATAAA
>JASSUY010006596.1:12878-28563 GCA_032466535.1 Forpus xanthops
ATACCTCTTTGGTCAGTTTGGGTCAGGTGCCCTGTCTCTGCTTCCACCTGGCTTCTTCCTGGCTCCCCTCCTCCCTGACAGAGCATGAAACTCAGAAATTCTTCTGCCAGCCTAAACTTTCTAAGCCATAATGATAAACACTGGTGTTATCAGCACCATTCCCAAGTTGAAAATCCAAAACACAGTGCTCCACCAGCTACTGCTTAAAGGGGAAAGATGACTGCTGCTGCTGAACCCATGACACCTGCACTTCACGGTCTTACATGCTAACAAATTAAAATATGCATCTCAATTTACAATGTTTTATATATCTTGTTGTAACTACAGAATCTCATTCACACTAAGGTAACTTTAAAAGATAGTAAGAGTGAAAGTGCCATCCTTTACGTTTAAAATTAATTTGGATAAAATATTTTAGGTTTGCTTGTTTTCACCTTAAAAATGCTGCACAAGATGTCCCAAGTACTGAATACTTCAAAGCCAACAGACAATTGTGAATTGTGCTTCCATAGGGAAAATATCTGAATTTTGAATCTCAGCCATTTAGAGTATTTCATCATTATATCCTACAGTTTCCTCAAATACTAGCAACAGTATTCCTGCTTTTGTGATTCTCTGAGTTTAAGATTTTGACACTTGACTAAACAACTGTCGTTTATGCCCATATTTCATGTCTACAACAAATACTATTTATTAGATCAGGATGGTGGGCGAGAATAAAAGAGAAAAATAATGCATCTATCTATTATAATGTGCTAATTCCCAGTGCTTTCTGTGTAAGCAATATGTTTTATTTCCTGATATGTAAATCTTGTTTCATTGTTGCCAAATATGTTGCAATTATACTAAAGAATTCAGAAAATATTTATCATAGCTCATGTATATGAACAGAGGAACATGTGTCTCAAAGAGAGCTTTAGTCATGGACTGCATATTTGAGTAATTGTGAGTAGATATTTATAACAAATATAATGTCTTCAGTTGAAATGCCATTACAGGAAACACTTTCTGATGTCCAGATTAGACATTTTAGTTTTAAAAAAATTCTGGGATGCAAATGCCATAGAATAATGTTTTCTTTGAATTCCAACCAATTGCTCCGATAATCAAAACCTTCTGTCATTAAGACAAAACATGCCATTATGTTGTTCTGCCTCCTGGAATATCAACATACCTTATTTTTTTTGTCATTGGACAGGTATACATTTGGAGTTAGTTCAAACAGGAATAATAAAAATGAAAGGAAGAACTCATTCAAAAATCTTTAACAGATTTAAAGAGTATATTCATCCCTGGAGTTTTTAAGGCCAGTTGTTTGTTATTTCAATAATGCTTAGACTTGATTATTTTTCGTTAGTAGCCGATTTCAGAATCCAGTATTTTCTTGAAGATGTAAAAATACAGCATATTTTTAAAGCATTAATAATAATCTCAAATATACATCTAATCAAAGAATGGAAAAATTGGCATACTGGATCAGATGTATGTGTCTGATCTGTTTACAAATGGGCGCGATATATTGTCTCCAACAGTGGCTTACAGAAAGTGTATAAGAAGTGCTGCAAATATTAAATAGTCCTTCACTTGGTACCCTCTAGTTTCTGACAACATTGTGCAGCATTTTGGTTCTTAGTTTGCAATCAAGGCATTGTGCTTAATAGGATATGGAGGTAGCCTTCCGGAATTTTATCTTAGTCTTGAAGCCTTTGAGCCTCATCACAACATGCTACCAGGAGTTGCACAATTTAATTATACATGAAAAGGACTGTATTTTGTTTGCACTATGCTTCTGGAGCATTAATTTTAGTGATACACCTCAGTTCTTGTCCTGCAAGGAGTTTCCTATATCCTATTTGACACATCTGAAAATGACCTGGAAAAGGGAATGTGTAGCACAGTGACAAACATTACCAATGATACTGACTTATTTAGAGTGCTAAAAATGAGAACCACTGATGAAGAAGTGTAGAAGGACCTTGTGAGATGGGGCACTAAACTGGCAGTTGAAATTCAATTTGGAGTAAACTGCTGCGGAGGGGAAAACATACAGTCCTAGCTTCACATTTAAAATGATGGGCTCTGAAATGACTGTTATTGCAAAGCCAGCTCTTCAAGATATGATAGATGGTTCAGTAAATATCAGTGATCAGCAGAAGTCAAAAACCAAGCTGAATGTTAAAATTATTAGGAAAGAAATAAAAAACAAACCAAAGAATATTAATACATTGATGTGTAAATATGTGAACCAACTTAACCACTATATGCACTCCTGATCCTTTATCTTATGGAGGATATGGTGGAATTAAGAAAGGCTCAAAGAAGGGCTCCAAGGATGATCAGAGGTATGGAGTTGCTTTAGTTGTGAGTTCAACAAAATAAGATTCTTCAACCTGGAAAACAGATGTCTAATCAAGCTGTGATAGAGTTCTGAGAAACATGAATAGCATGGCAGGGGTATGTAGGGATTGAGTGTTCACTGTGTTTTTTAATACAAGAAAGGGAGGCATCAAAGCAGAGCACTGGTTCCACATAAAGAAAAATTTGAAATTATTGAATTTGAACTGAAATTTCTTGTTCCCAAATTTTGTGGGTGCTACAAGTTTATGTGGAATTAAAATGAGACAGGAAAGAAATCTGGTGAATATAGAAATCCATGGCAATACTGAATACCTAGACAGTAACCAAACAAGAAATTGTTGTAGGCTGAGACTTAGGAGATGCACGTTTTATCCCTTTCTTATTCCCTTTGCAGTGTGCTTGAGCTTTCCATTGCTCTCAGATAGGATACTGGACAGAAGTGACCTGAGTCCTGATTTGGACATACTGTGGATTATAGAGATACAATATCAGTAGTGTTTTCCCAATAATTTCTTACTTTTCACCTTTTTTTTTTGCACAGCTGTTGAGTGTTAAATTGCTGTTTTCAGAGACTGTCTGCAAATTCCACTGCATCTTTTTTTCTGAGTAGTAATAGAAGACATACTAAATATACATGCACAGTTAGGGTTATTTTTCTTTTACATATTAGCTCTCATTTATCAATAATAAAACTTATCTGTAGTTTTACTATGCAGACATTCAGTATTGCAGAATGATTCTGGGATTCTTCACAATCAGCTATAACTTTGAGTACCTCAAATAACTGTGATCTGTCTTACATAGTTTTCCAGGTAATTTATGGGTATGTCAAGCAGCATAGATCCCAGCACAGGTCTTTCAGAAATAAAAGAGAATAAAAAACTTTCGTCAAGCCTATCGTTTTGTTTTCATATGAAGTCTGATGGCCATAGGTAAGCTAAATAAACTCTACTCAAAGTGCACTTCAGTTGTTATTTTTCCACTTCAAAAGGCACTTTCATCTTGTACACTTAATTTTCATCTGTTCCTGCAAATGCAAAAGATATTAAAATCCATTAGAATATTGATAATTTTAAGCAGCTAGATTTGAAGTTGCTGAACAAGACTTCAGAATTCCCCTTACAAAAGGACTATAAGAATTTATTATTTTCCTACCTCTGGTACATCCTCAATCTGTAATGAAATAATGAAATAATTAATCATGCACTTTACCGAATATTTCTATGCGAAAGTTCAGGAAGCAAAAACGGTAGTCTGCATTGGTTGTATTGTCTCAAGGTACAAGGATACCTATTTTGTTGTCCTTCTGCTTATACAGGAAAACTATCTTGTGAAACTTTGCGGTTGTCCCATGGATGTTTTACTCTTTGATTATATGCTTTGGCAGAATGTTATGTGTGTGCAGCTCTGTTGTGGCTTAAGCCCAGCCATAACTCAGAACCACGCAGCTGCTATCTCAATCCCCTCTTTCCTCCCCCCTGCTCCCAGAGAGACGGGAAGGAGAATCGAAAGAATGCATCTTCCATGGGTTGAGATAAGAACAGTACTGTAACTAAGCTATAACACAAACCACTGCTGCTACCACCAATAATAATAATGATAAGGGAAATAACAAGGGAAGAGAACACATCCTCTCACCACCAGGTAACTGCCCCCAGTTTATATACTGGGCATGACGTGCTGTGGTATGGAATACCTTTTTGGTTAATTTGGGTCAGGTGTCCAGTCTCTGCTTCCTCCCTGCTTCCGCTCCTCCCTGGCGGAGCATGAGACTCAGAAAGTCCTTGGTCAGAGTGAACATTACTGAGCAGCAACTGCAAACATCAGTGTTATCAGTGCTATCCCTATGCGGAAAGTCAAAAAAGCAGCACTGCACCAGCTGCTAAGAAGGAGAAAAAGTGTCTGCTACTGCTGAACCCAGGAAAAGCTCACACTTAGCTTCTACACTGGGGACTTCTCAACTTCAGCAGTACTTCTTGTGAGTTTCTGCAATAATTTATCACCTCTCAAATGGCTTCATTTGACTGAGAAGCTGCCTGAGCAGCCAACTGCACCTTCTGCACTATACCCAGTTAGTAACGGCAGAAAGGGTGCTGTGTTTGTTCTTAACAAGGCTTATTTCCAGGGACATTAATATCTACTGATAAGCAGATATGGCTAACACTTAGCTTTACTGAAACTGAACCTCTTCACTGTAAACACTATTAAAGAAGAAAGCAGGATGTGTAAATGTTTTGTAGCTTCATGATGTGTTCAAAGAAGACTTGTTTATTTAAAAGTAAACTGTTATTCTTAATTAGCTTTTTATCAGAAATAGATATTACTGTAAGACTGAGTGAATCGCTATGCCTGTTAGTCATGTATTACACAAAGATGATTTAGCTCATTCACATTTGGTAAGCACAGAGACTAAAACAATACAAAGACTGGAAAAAGGAAGATGGATTGCTTAAAATTTAGTGTTTTAGCTAGCTTTTTGTAGCAAGCACCCTAGAGGCACTAGGGAATCTCCAACCTTAGAGATATTTGTATCTTGTCTAGAAAAGCCCTGAGCAGCCTAATCAAGGACTTGAGTTGGATGCAATTTGAAAACTGGCTGTGTTCTGAGCAGAGTGGTTGAGATGATCTCCAGAGATCCCTTCCAACCTAGATTTGTCTGTGGCTCTATGAACAAGCCTGTATATTCTATGCAGCATCTTGAGCAAAAGCAAATGAGGTTTAGGGATCTTATGGATTTAGTTAGTTGCCCTGCCAGCATGCAGAGAAGAACATTGCATTCCGAGTACCTTTGAATGCATGTGACCTGAATTCAGCAGCAACTTTCAACAAAGAAGTTTTGAACTGTCTGGCAGGCAGAACTGTCACTGCCCTTTATGAAGAAGATGGATAATGGCAGATAAAATTGAATGAAGATCCTTCGTATCTCTGTCTTTATTTACTGCTATGTATACAAAATGCCTTTTTGGCTACTTCTGTTTTGGAATTAAGCTGCAAACATGGTATTTCAGCTGGAAAATGAGAACATCTTTAGGACTGTACAGGGAGTTAATATAATAGAGAATTATATGGTTGCAGCAATGGAGCAGTATGATGAAACAGTGCATCAGGTAATGGGAAGACAATGTGTCCAAAATATCAAGTCCAATAAGCAGCAGCTTTTATTCAAAGTGACAGCTGTCAAATGCATAGGACATGAGGCAGTCAAGCAGTGACTTCACTGTAGTGGACAAAATAGAGGGGTCATAGAGAGGTATGATTCACCCAACAGTTAAATAGGACTGGCTCAAGTTCTTACACGCCTCTTAAGCATGTTCTTTTTTATATCCCTCAAGATGTAAAAGAACTCCTTGAAAGTAAATGAAGAGTTTGTTGCCAGCAGAAATAAGAGCACCAAACCATTTTCAAAGAATTCAAGTCATCATTGTGGCAGTCAGGCAGCAGTGAGACCAATGCAGGGAGAGGAGGATGTGTGTCAGATATACTCCTGTTCCCAAGAGCTAAAGAGGCTTTATCTTGCTCTTCTCTATTATTCTTAAATAAAATGCTTTGTGAATGTCTCACAGTGGATCTTCACACACTTTGTTCCCCTTGTTTTACAGCAGCATTTTCCTTTCAATTTAGCTCTGTATAAGGCTTCAAGGGAAAAAAAATGTGTTTTCTGGAATAGCTTCCTTCTTTTCTGAGGACTTTGTGTTCATTATGAAAGAGCTGTCACCATTTATAATGGCAGAAATAAAAGGGAAGGTAAGAAGTGGGAGGAAATACAAAAATAGTGGCATCTCAAGAAACGCCGCTGAGCAGGTAGTAAACTTTTACTCAATAACTTTTCAAGGAGTCTGATTTTAAGCACAGTTTTATGCCAGGTCCAGCTTTGAAGGACCAACACAGAGCTAATTCACGCTAGGGCTGTTGCTTGCACACACATGGAATCTGACAGCAGCATAGCATACCTCCTACGTGATGCTTTTTCTTTCTTAGTCAGTATGGACATGTTGTTGAGAATATGGAATTAATACATGCAGTGCATACAGAAAGACATTATCTTCTTTGTGATTTAAAGTACATTGGGTAAAGCTGAAGTTCTATTTTCATTATGTAAGAACATTTAGCAGGCTTAACAGTTAGATCAGAAAATATGGATGGCTCTAGAACAGAGGGAAGGACTAAAGTTTTTCTTTAAGATATTTCAAAACATGGATGGATAGGAAAAATGTGAGCTAGGGCCACAGATACAGCAGTTGTGGTCAAAAGTATAGGAAGTATTTTCACACACCAACTTTTTAAAGAATACTTTTAATGATGAAGTGATTTCATGACATGTGACAGTAAGATGACAAAAAAAAGGTAATTTGTAAAATACAGTCTTAAGAACATTAATGATCAATGTCCTGCTCATAAGATAGGTATTAAAATTAATCTTTTCCTGGTAAAGCAGTCAATTCCCTTTGTAATCTTAGTTCTAACCTTTGATGAATCAGTGTTATAAAGGTGAGCTACTTTGACAGTGAAAAGTTTTTGCATTACAATTCATGATAGAAATATGATGGATTACAACAGACTTTCAGTCTTGAAATTTCATGTTCTAAAAAGGCAGTTTACTTACAATGAATTGTAAGAACAAGGCTAAATTAAGGTAAAGACTTGAGCCACATAGCACTGTTTCATTTAACCAACCAAGATTGTTATATTTTAGCATAATTATTTTTGGTGCTGCCTTTGTTGATTTTTAACTTAATTTCCTAATATTTATTCCTGACCTTTATTTTTTAATGTTTTTCAATATTTTCTTTTTGAATTAAAAAAAAAAGAGCTACAGAAATTATTGTAAGATACTTAAATAAGTGCTGAGAATTGCTTACAATTCAAACCCAAAACTTCTTTGCTAACTTCATCAAAAAACTGCTCTACAACCTACTTTGTCAACGTGCATTATAAGATAAGAGTTATATACCTGATAAGTGTGATGTTGATGTAACCAACTGAAAGAAAGATTGAAATTATAAAAATTCTACAACAAAAATATGGTGTTTGCATCCTATTAAATGTTAGTGAACGGAGTCGCAAGAAAGCAATTATGTCTTTTTTCCACTCCATTAGTAGAAATACAATATATTCATTTTGTATTAACAGTAAGCAAGTAGTATATTTTTTTTTGTGAGTTGCAAATTGAAAAGTGCAGAGCATACAGGATATGCTTCAGTGGAAGTCTATCAGCTTATGCTAGGTACCTAAGTTATAAACAACAAAGTAAACCATAGATGTGAAACAACAGGATGGAGTTTAATAAAAAATCTTGATCTATAGCTGTGTAGATGCAAGAAAAAGTCAGTTTTCTTTATTTTTCATTTAATTCTGGTTATTTTCACTGTACAAAGGCACGAGTAATTTTAAACTGATTCCTCATGCGTACTAAGGGACTTCCCACTGACAAGCAAATGGGGAAATATTCTATTCAGAAGACATTAGAAACAGTTGTGAACACTGCAGCATTTCCCCTTCAGAAAAAAATACATTAATTTGTCTTCCAGGAATGCTTCCTAGATGCTATTCCAGTGCGGAGGAGTATCAAACATAAGTAGCATGGTGCATCTCTCTTAGATGCCTGAAACTCTTATTTCTTGTTTATACCTTGTATATAACTTCATTCCATGTGGTATTTTCAGTATTTTAAAATGTGAATGTAATCTAATTGATTTCATTCAGATTGTCTATTGTTTAAAAATAGATAGGAACTGTACCTTGTTAAATAAAGATTAATTCAATTAATAACATTTCTTAACTACTAGAAGGCAGTTATTAGCCTGATTTTCTTAATAAAAGCAAAAATATTGAAGAGAAAGGTATTTTAAGGCTCAGTTCTATATAGTTCCTGCGTGAACATTTAATACCAGGAACAATGGATCTGTTGGGCTTCAGTGGATTTGTTCACAGTAGTATGGATGATAAACCTTTAAAAAAATATATTTGCAGCCACAGGCTCTAAGAATGTTTCTATTTTTATAGCCAACCCTTAACGGTACTAAGGCAACCTGCTGGTTTAGTGAAAATTACAAAAAAAAAGAACATTTTGGACATGAAATTTCAGTGGTTGAAAAGGAAACACCTATTTCAAAAGCGCAAAGCTGTATGAATACTTGTTATTTTTGGAATAAAGTCCTTGGCTGAATCAACGTATGCTACTGTGAAGAAAAAAAATAAAACACTCATGGAGTCATAGGATCATTTGGGCTGGAAGGGACCTTAAAGATCACCCAGTTCCAACTGCCTGACACAGGCAGGGGTACTTTCTGCTAGACCAGGTTGCCCAAGCCCCTTCCAACCTGGCCTTGAACGCTGCCAGGGATGGAGCAGCCACAGCTTCTCTGGGCAGTCTGTGCCAGCGCCTCAGCACCCTCACAGGGAAGAATTTCTTCCTTATATCTAACAAAAATCTACCCTCTTTCAGTTTGATGCCGTTTCCCCTTGTCCTACCCCTTGTTCTATCACTGCAGTCCCTGATGAAGAGTCCCTCTCTGGAATACTTGCAGGTCCCCTTAGGTATTAGAATCAAAGAAAGCAATGTTTTTTTCTGGTGTATGTTTAACAGAAAAGGATGGCAGAGTAGGACTGTGGGCAAGAGTGTTTGCACATGCAGGTTCTCATGCTTCTGGAGTTATGCAATTTGGAAAATAATAGCTGTAGGAATAATTGGTGGCAGGTTGTTTGGATCTGGTCGGTGACTCTCATTCCTCTGGCACCAAAGGAAGGATTTTTCCAACCAAAGTGCAGTTTCTACAGCGTCTTAGGATCCATGCGCCTCAGCCTGCAGCTTTGGGCACAAAGAGCACAGTAGGGGCGAGGAGAAGCCACGAGCCTCGTTCTTTTCTGGCGGAGGGACACATCGGCTTAGTGACCCCATATGTGCGAAGCGCGGAAGCAGGGGCGGGGCGGAGCGGAGCGGAGCGGAGGTATTCCTTCCGCCACCGAGGGCTCTTCCCGCCGGGGGAGCTGTGGGTTGGGCAGTTCTCCCCGGATCGGTGTGAGGGACGTGTCCTGCTTCTTAGGGTTCCAAGCGAGAGGGCCCTGCTCGGAGGCAGCGGGGCCGGGCGGGCAGAGCGCAGGGAGGAGGTATTCTCCAGAGAGGGTGAGCGGCGGGGCTGAGGGGGAACCCTGAGCCTCTGGGGAATGCAGCCAGGGGAGGTGCCTCAGGTCTGGCCGGGGTGATGACAGAGAAGCAGCCCTGCTGCGGGGGGGGGGGGGGGATTAAAAACCCTTTAGAAGAAAAGCTTACAAGAGGCTGTACAAAGCCCGAGAGAGAGGCGGCTTTCCTCCAGGTAAAAATTCCAAGAGGAGAGAACAGGGTTGTTGTCTGTCAGACAGGTGAAACACCTCAGAGGCAGGACAGAGGGGTCCTGTCACCTGCAGCAAGAAGGAGGAAGGCAAAACCACCACAAGCCCGAGGATTCATTTGCTCTCTGCACTTCACAAGTATACCTCACAGTCTCAGGAGTGTTTCTTGACAAAATGGATTTTCCTGTGCACTTACAGAAGGAAACGTGTCAAATTAGGAATGCCACTTCATTCTTTAATCATGCAGCCCTGGTTAACAAATTAATTCTGTCAATTACATACTTCATGAAACATTTTGAGCGCCTTCCTGTTGGCTGGCGAGGTCAACTCTGCACGTTGGCTGGGTCGTTCAGACACAGTGGTGAATCAGTCTGCTGCAAGTGTAATAAATTCCCTCAATTTATGAAATCTCATTTTGAGCAAATTATGTTCCACACACAAGGTAGATCAATTTTTAAATGGAATTGCTGAGTGCACTTGACTTGAAGAGATGTGCTTCAGCATTAGTGCATTTAACAGTCTAGATCTGTGCCTGAGACACCACTGCTTCTTTGTGTATGGGCATACAATCTGATACAGCGCTTTGTCATATCATGGACTTCTGATAAACTTGCTTCCAGATCCACGTTGCAAATTATCACACAGTGAAAGCAAGATTGGCAATTTCTTTTAGCTTTTAACAAGGATCCACATCCCAGATCCTGAAGAGTTCATCAGTGGTCATTATTTTCTTGGTATTTATTCACAGTGTTAATTTTTGGCAAAAATATGGTGTGACAAATGCATGAGAAATGCACTTAATCTCTTTAGCTTGTCGACACAGTGAAGTTATTGTCCATTTTAATTTTACATCATTCTGCAACTTTAGTAAATTTCTTGTGCCTTACATTCTAAATCTTGGTTTTAAATGCTGTTCAGTGATCCTGCTTTTTTCTTAGGCCTGACATGTATACAGAAAAATATCAGTGTGATAATGGGTAGATGATGGAATTACTGACATTGTGTCCTGTACCTTTTGGAATTCATTAGAAGATCATTTATGCCTAACACTTTAATATTTCTTTAATTTTCAGGACTGCCTCAGCAAGTATAGAACTTACATTGATGAGCATGGAAAGTACATGTTCTGAAAGATATTTTTCTGCATCATCAGATGAAACTGAATGGGACATATATCCAAAGAGAATTGAAACAGAAAGTAATCAAAAAAGCTTTGAGAAAGTGGAGCAGCAAAAGCTAGAGCAAAGCACACACTGTGTGAATAGATACCAGACATCACCACATGAACCGGTGTATTTATCAGAAAGACAAAACAACTGGGCATGGCAAAAGCAAAGTTGTGACAGAAGAAAAACTTGTATGAGAGATTTTGTCCATTTTCAAACTTGTAATAATAAAATATTGCCATGTAGTGTTTCAGAAAATAAGCTGTCCAGCAAAAAATGCAGTTCTGAAAATGAAAACCAGAGTACTACAAAAGATGGAATTTCATTGAATGTGCATGGACAGCCTCTCAAAAAAGAGTCATGCAGTGTGTGGAGTGATGCCAACACTTGTAAAAATCTGCAGGTACTAAATCCACCCCAAGTGCAGTGGAACAGCAATAGAGAACAAAACAATAACAGAAACAGTGAAAATGAACTCAAACAAAATTCTTCAGTTACACCTTTAAATAGAGACTTGTTTCAGATGGAATTGTTAAATCATAAATCTGCCTCTGATAAAAAGTGGAAACAATACCAGCTTCTGCAAATTCCATTTTTATGTGGTACCAGTTCTGTGTTTTCACACATAGAACATGAGAAAAATAATTTTCTGAAAAAAGTGCATTCTATAGAAGATAAATATCACTCCAGTAGTGATAATGAAACTACTGCAGAAAGGGGTAGTAAAGAAAAAAAAAATTCATCATACACCATTCCAACATTAAAACCCTTTAAAAGTGTACAACCACTGGAAATCCCCAATTTTCAACTTCCTTGCATTTCAAGTAAAACAAGCAGGGAAATTACATCAACTCTCTTAAAGGAGACAGGCTGGAAGAATTTTCAAGGCCAACCATCTTTGGTGCAGCCTAAACAGATAGACAGTGTGCAAAACATATCTGAGATAGGGAAACAAGAACTCCAAAATTATAAAAGCAGTGTACAAGCTTCAACTGCTGGTTCTGAACTTATAGAAAATAATTGCTCACCGATTAGCAAACAAGAGCACAGTGCTTTGGCAGAAGGAGAGAAAGTCTCTGTAACTTACTTCAGAGGCAATGGCACTGACATTGAGTGCAATCAGATATTTACTGAAAATGAATTCAGTGATCAACTGCTGGAGAATTCAGAAGGTGATGATGACCAGAAGTCAAAGATTCACAGTTACATTAGTGCTAGAAATGTTCAGAATGAGAAATGTGTCAGTGGTAATGATCTGTTGAAAAGAACAGGGAGGAAGAGCAGTAATGAGAATGCGAGAACATTTCATCATATACAGACAAGTATTTCAGTAATAAAAGAAGTGTTAGAGAAAAGTAAGTTGGATATAGACTGTGGTGGGCATAAGTCCAACACTGATGCTAGTTTATATGAAGCACAATCACAACTCTCTACAAAAGACATACTTGATTTCAAAAGATACTTAACTAAAAATATCATATTTGAAAGGAGTTGTCCTCACACTATAACACAGAATTTTCCAGCTATGAAAGTTAGTTGCAATATATTTAGGAGAAATGAACTATTCAAACTGAAGCTTTCATTTCAAAACATGTTGTTTGGATGGGTCAGGACATGGCCTGAATCTCCATACAAAGATATGCCCATGTGTCAGGATTACAGTGTTACACATGGGTTTCATTTTCATGAAACATTAAACAAGCACTGTGATGCTCAAAAGTTAGTAAAGAGCAATATAAATAGGAACCACAACAATAAAATACTCATTTGTTTGCTGGCTATTATTTCAAAGCATTTGAACGTTGAACCAATAAAGACAATTCTTGCTTCCTTTCTCAGTAGCAGGAATACATTATTGGCAACAGAAGAAAAGTCCGTGCAAGTGGAGAGTCACCCTTTATGTGAGAGAAAACAAAATCAGTTAAATTCATGCACAGATAGTACTTTGAGGCAAAACACAGAATTTTATAGAAAAAATGAAACTTATCCAGGCTTTTTTAGTTCCAAATCCATGGAAAGCGTTGGTTTTGCCTTTCGTAATGAATGGCTGAGAAGCCATTTTTCTACATCCTTAGGTGAAAAGGAGTACATCGTTCTAAAACAAAGAACCCTCTTTCGTGACCAAAAAAGTGGATTATATAAGAGAAGACACATCAGAAAGCACCACCTCTTACCCAGGGAGTGTGAAGGGTTTGTTACCTATTTGAGGTCAGTCAGTCACAAAAATGGTATGAAAAAGCATATTTTAGATGCAAAATGTGTAATGTTGTTGCAGGGTTCTTTTGCTTGTTCTTCAGTGGACAAGATGTATTGCTGCAGTATCACAAAAGTACGATATCTGATAGGAGCAAATCTTAGACTCTGGAGCTACTTTCCTGCCCATTCAAAACCGAAATTTGCAAAGGTAAATCGTAAATATGCAAATTGGAAAATATCAGTAAAGCAGAAGAAGAAACCAAGTGAAGTGTTTAATAGTTCGTTTCATGGGGAAGTATTTAAAGGTTTCCCTTTTGCTCTATGTGAAACTAAGAAACATGAAACAATTGGATATAGAACTGTCATAACATCTGCAAATGAGGTCACAGATGAAGCCATGTATGCTATGAAAAAATACTTGGGTACTTCTGGTTATATAAATACTGATGGAAAAGAATATGCTAAGTCAGAAGAGTTGCAAATAAATTCTCATAATTTTCTTTCAAAAAAATCTTTCTCTATTTTTGACACGTATGAAAAAATTCCCCTTATTACTGATTCTGAAGAGTTTGACCAGTTCCTAGTTGTAAACCATGACAATTCTGCCAAAAAAGGGTTATTTGAAGAAAATGCAGTCACCAGTTCAAAAATGGTTCATAATTTGCCTGCTAAATCAAACGATGTTTTAATTCTACCTGAGCAGTCAAAAACAGCTGTGGAAAAATGTCATTCTTTCTTGTTACAAGGTAACCAAACTGAATATTGCAAGCAAATAGATATATATAGCCCACATTTAACAAATAAAGAAGAAAAAGTGGAAAAAGAAAATGCTTACTTAAATTTTGAAAATTTATTTCCTAGTTCTTCAAATGTTTATCAGTCTGTCACTTTGCCATTAGACAGCAGCTCTTTTGTCAATAAAGACAGAGTAGTAAGTGAAGATGGACACTGTAGGAGCTCCTCAAGTGCAGACAAACAAAAACAAAGTGAAAAAAATCCTGCTGCTACTCAGTATCCAGCCACAGGAAATCCTGCCATGACAGATACACACTTGCCATTGCAGGCTAAAGAAATGGTGCAGTTCTCTTGGCAAGAGCATACCCGGGCAAAGGAAACAGTCAGTTCAGAGCCAGCAACTTTGGAGAAACATCCTGAATATGTAAAAGAACAGGAAAAGATAAGTGATGAACTAATGCATGTAACTAATGAAAGTCAATGTGAGACTGTAATGAATGACTTGATTATTTCATATTCAGAAGATGAAGCTAAAACATTCATTGCTACAGAAGAGAAATTAAAAATGCATTTATCCACAATAAACAATGGATGTCTTGAAGATGTAAAAGATCAGTATTTACCTTTAGAAAATAAAATCACATATGAATTTGAACTGAAGAGAAAATTTGATTTAGTGCTAGAAGAGCTACGTATGTTTCATGAAATTAGCAAGGGAAATGAAAACAATTTATCTAGTTTGGAAACAAACTCACACAACAATTATTGTGAATTAAATAATTCTGAGGGTAGAGATGAAAAAGTGACAAGTGTTTCTCAAAAGAAAAGATGTATGTCTCCTACGATCTGTGATGCTATAGAAGGGCAAAACATAACTGACAGTAATGAAAGCTCATTAAATGAAAAGATATCAAATGAAAATGAGGACCAGAAAGTGTCTGAGGAATGTTGTGTTTCAACAGTGTCAACTGAAGGGTTGCTGCATTCACCTACTGCAGAAGGTAAGCACAAAGAACTATTGGTTATTATGCTAATAAGAAAATTTAAATTTTATGCAACATTTGGTTTGCTATAAAGGTGTATTCCTCAAATAATTCCATGACAATAACAGAGTTTTCACTGAAATGATAAAGGTTTGTTGGGCAAAAGGTACTTGCCTGTGAATAGGCAGTGAATAACCAAATGTAAAAAACCTATACTACTACTGCTGCCTGCACACTATGCCATAGCAGTGTAACTCAGAATTCAGTCAATCATTTTCAGGCTTGCTTAAACCTATCTTAATGAAAATCCCATTACAGATTATTTCTTTTGCCTTCGATTTCATCCTTACGAGCCCTAAAATCCCTAAAAGAGTCAACGACTCAGTAAAATCATTGACTCATAGAATCACAGAATAGTTAGGATTGGAAAGGACCTTAAGATACAGATGTCACTGTCCCAGTCTACTCAGCTATTATCAGGCCATATCTGGAATACTGTGTTCAGTTTGGGTCCCCACTATACAACAAGATGTTGACAGGCTGGAGAGGGTCCAGAGAAGGGCTGTAGAGATGATCAAACCTGAAAGCCATATGAGGAAATGCTGAGAGAACTGGGTTTGTTCAGCCTAGAGAAAAGAACCATAGAATAGTTAGGGCTGGGAAGGAACTCAAGATCATCTAGTTCCAACCCCCCTGCTATTGACAGGGACACCTCACACTAAACCACGCCACCCAAGGCTTTGTCCAACCCGGCCTTGAACACTGCCAGCGATAGAGCATTCACAACTCCTCCGGGGAACCCATTCCAGTGCCTCACCACCCTTATAACAAAGAACTTCTACCTCAGATCCAATCTAAACTTCCCCTGTTTAAGTTTGAACCCGTTACCCCTTGTCCTCTCAGTACAGTCCCTCATGA
>JASSUY010006597.1:0-14488 GCA_032466535.1 Forpus xanthops
TCATCCAATCAGGAGCTCAGTTTTGCACTATGTATGAGCTCATTAACTAGTGTATTTAACCAGGCACTGGGTGTAATGAAGTTTGAAGTTTGCTGACGACCACCTGGTGTCTGCTCTTCCCTTCGCCGACAGCTGTCCACCAGGACTCCCAAGCCATTTCCTGTAACAGTGAAATCCAGACAGTTGGTCTCCAGCTTGTAGTGGTGCATGGATTTATTTCTTCCCAGTGGCAGGACTCTGCATTTCATTTCATTTTTCATGAGACTCCTCTCAAACCATTTCTTGAATCTGCCATGTCCATCTGAACTGCAGCATAACCATCTGGTCTGTAAGCATTCCTCTGAGTTTTGTATCACCTGCAAACTTGCTGAGAGCGCACTCTGTCCCGTTGTCTAGTCCACTGATGAATATCACTGGCCCCAGTATCGACCCCTAGGTCACACCACTAGTGACTGGCCTCTGGATGGACTTCAAGTTGCTGATCACAGCCTTTTGAGACCAGGAGGTTTTCCTTTTATCTAGTTCATTTCTCATCTGTTTTTCAATGAGAATATTGTAGGAGATTATGTCAGATGCCTTGTTAATAATATTATTGTCAAAATAAACAACTGCACAAGACATTCTGTTCTCATTCTTTTAACTATGATCATCTGCAGATCCACCGCACTTACAAAGTCTCCCATGTCCTGACCAACCTGGCCTGAACAATCCTGTACTGACCCTTTCGTGAGCAGGACATTGGGCTGAATGGCCTCCTGAATGATTCCATGATTTGTTATGGCAGAAAAACAGCTGAATTTCTCCCCACCAAAAACAAGACCCAGACCTAGGCTCTTCCTGCTGTGAAAGGAGCTGGGATGGAAGAGCCAGGGAGCAAACCCTGAAGTACCAGGCCTTCTTCTTCTGCTGGACAGAGGAAGGACAGAGGAGATGAGGGCGGTGAATGCTGTGGCTGGGAGTGTCACTTCCCAATTCATCACTGAGCTACTGCACCAACCCAGCTTCCCACAGCCCAACACTGCTACACTGGGTACGAGAGCCCCTCATTCCAGACTTGGCAGTCTGCTACTCCTGGTGAGCCCACCTGATAGTTACAAGCTACAGCTTACAAGCTACAACCCTTATTTCTGACTACCAGAGAACATTTCCTGGTTACAGCTAAAGCCAAAGGATTAAATCCAGAAGAAAAATGGCAGCAAGAGATGAATAACAAGAAAAAAGCAGCTGATCATGCAGACTTAGCAGTGTGCAAAAGATTTTTTTTCTCTCACATTCTTCTATTATTTGCTCAGAGATGCTACACTTCCAATAGCTTACAGTGCAGCAGGGAAAGAATGCAGTTATTAGATTGTGATAAAGAAACTCCAAGAATATGCGATCCCAGAGAAAAAGATACTTCCAAAAGACAAGATTTTATATTTAAAAAAAGCTTGAACAGGTGATTTCTTTTTGTCATTTGACACACCTGAGGTTGTTGAGTCAGGCATGTAGGTTTGCAATGCCTGTGGCAACAGTAACTCAAAATCCATTTGAAATACGGTTCAGAAACACAAAAGTGAAAAAGTAACTGTTAGATGATTCTCATCAGGATTTCTAAAGATCGCAGGACCAGTCTGTAAGTTTTAAAGGGGATATAAATAATGGTACAGGGAACTGAAAGGCAAAGGCAGAGAAAAAGTTATCCTGAGGAGTCTGAAAATTGCAAAACGAAGTAACTTGTGGGTGAACTAAGACAGTATCTGACATTAAGGTGAAAGTCTTTTTATACATGACTTAGTTATGTTGAACACTGAGAAATAAAACTGAGATAATGGAGAAATCACTCCTTACTGTGGTAAGGTAAAATAAAATCTCAAAAAGGTGACATTTGTAAGAGTTTTGGGAAATGGAGCACTTATTTGCAGGCTGAAAATATACTAGATGTTAAATTCTGTTGGTCACTTTAGTTTTCTTATGAGGTTGTTAATTTGAGGTGTTCCTGAGAGGACATCCAGGATTAAATTATCTTTTTCTTATAGCAGACCTTGCGTCAGCTTTCCGATACCTTAAGGGAATCAATAAGAAAACTGAAGAGGGACTTCTTACAAGGCCATGTAGTGATAGGACAAGGGGGAATGACTTGAAGATGAAAGTAGAATTATTCTAGATTTTAGGGAAAAAAATATTCACTATAAGGGTGGTGAGACACTGGCAAAGGCTGGACAGAGAAGCTATGTCTGCCCCGTCCAAGGCAGTATTCAAGGCCAGGTTAGATAGGGTTTTGAGCACTCGTCTCGTGGAAGGGGCCCTTGCCCATGGCCGGGGTGTTCAAACCCAAACCATTCAGTGATTCTATGATATTCTATGATATTCCATCCACACTGCATGGCACTTTTGGAAGCTCACAGTCACATCCATACTGCCCCAAACATGTCTCTCCTGTCCTGTGAGGTCTTACTGCACACTTGACAAGCCTCCTCCTGGGCTCTCCATAGTCATTGCTGTACCATGGGCCTGTACCTTCTTAGCCTTCATAACAGAAGTTTCATTACTTTTTGTTATAAACCCAGAACTAGGAAAGAGGACTGCTGGAAACAGGATGGTTCAGTGAGCTATCAGCTTTTTATGTGTTTTTCCCATGCTTTGAATTATTGACAAAATATACAGAGCAGTGAACATCTGCTCCGTAGGACTGGCTCATCCCAACACAGGAGGCTCCTGCAGGGATGCAGCACACTGTCACATCTCATGGTGTTCATCTGCCATCTCCCAGCATGTATTCCTCAAGCCTAGGCTCCCTTTCCCCGGGGGGAGCCCATGAGCGTGGCTTAGCATCAGTAGTGCTCACTGTTACCCAGGGACATGGCCAAGGCTGGTGGGGAATCAGGGGCCTTCTCTGATTAGTGTATGTTTGGTTGAATCCTGAAGTTAAGGTCCTCTCCCTAGGGCACTGATTCAAGAAACAAGATGCATGTCAACAAATAAGATGCTTTTTTTTTTTATGCCAGAAACCTCTACTGCAGTCTGATACTATAATTTCTACTCAAAGAGATCATGGGTAAAGAGCAGGCCCTCTTAACACCCTCTTAGCACCCCATGATTATCTAACTGATTTCATAGGGAGCGATCTGCCTCTTGGTTTCAAACACCCTGAAGTCGGCCACTTACAGACAGCATCTCAGCTTAACTCACTGAGCTGAAGGCAACATATTGAGGAAAGATGGCAATGTCAGAAGACATCTCTCAAATGAAACAGATCCTACAAAACCCAGATCTCTCCTTCTGAGCCATTAAAACTGAGGACTAATTGCCTAGGCAGCCAAGAAAAAACAGCTAGAACAACCTCAGCCAAGCTGCCCTCTTGTACAAAAACCCTGAAAAAATGTTTATTCTAGAACTTCTTCTCAGCTCTTTGGGCTGTTGTTTCTAAGTCCATCTACAGAGAATAGGCATACCTTATAGGGAGGAGCAGGAATGAGTGCAAAGCAAAGCTTGGGACTACACAAGAGCAGAACTGAAAATAAATCATTCAGGCATAAAAATCTTCATTATTGTACACGCTTAAGACATCTTTCTGAGTAGTCTATTTTTTATGGCATCTAAGAAAACCAAATTATGACCAAAACGTGCTTATTGCAGTCATGGTTGCAGTGAAATTCTTGTGAGTAAATAACAGTTTTGTAGAAATAGTGTTAAAATTGTTTAAACAATGTTTAGAAAAGCTGGAGAGTCCAATACAGGCAAGGTCCATACAGACCACACTAAACTGGCACATAATTCTTGTGCGATTTCTCTCTTTTTACACTGTAGTCTCCTCCATTAGACCAAACAAGACATTTATGGTCCCATAAGGCTTTTAACTAGCAACTTGCAAAATTTAATAGAAAAAAATAAATGATTGCTAGAAAAGAAACTGGTTGTGAGGAGTAGAAAAAGGGGGCAGTTTGAGCCAAGCAGAGCAGACAAGAAATGGGCTAGAAGATTGAAAAAGAAAGACAGATGGGAGCTAATTTGCACAAGACCTTGAAGGGAAAAAGCAAGCAGTCTGAACTGCATGTGGAAAGCTAAAATACAAGAAATTTCTCTGTAAACACTCACACTGAATGATATTTAAAACCCTTAATAAGATATGAATTTGGGAAACACTATAATTATCTTTCTGAGAGAATGACTCAGGTGATCCAGGTCTCAGGACTGTTCTTACTGTTTTCATCACCTGTGGAGTCACTAAATAATTATGCCATTGTTATGATTGAGGAATTTTAACAGCACTTGGATGTACTGACACTAAGTGTGTTTCAGTGATTTAGTTTCCTGCAGTTGGTTTAGTAACCACTTCTTTTATAGGATTAAACTATTTTGTCACTCTTTTAGAAAACCCATTATTCTTCAATCATTTAATAATAATAATTCTTCATACTTAACCAATGCACTGACCACCAGAAAAAAGCACAGATTGCAGGACTTGCCTTCTGGGGTGATATTTGGTAATGTCTTTGCAAATATATCCTAGTTTTCTTCCATGTTTGAGAAGGCTTTTTTTTTTTTGTGTGTTGGGTAGCTAATCAGTACCTGATGAAGGATCCCATTCCATAAAAAGCCTTTGTAAAGGCTGCAGTGACACCACCTCTTTTATTCTCTAGGTCTTGGATAATGCAAATGAGCTACAACTCTGCATCTCTCTTGACCTCTGCCTTTCCAGACTCTAACAAAGGTTCTTGCCATCAAGGGAAAAGTCAGCTTATTTTGAAAACTTTTGCATCTGGAATTTTCAAAAGAGCCACAAAAGCTTACTTACTCACCAAATGTCCACTGTAACTCCTCAAGAGTCAGACATGCTCCTTGAGCTCCTTGAGTAATGCTTCAGCCAACAAATTCAATTATGCTGAGGTACAGGTGATGTGACTAAAGCTGACGGTACTCTAACAATGCTTCATGCTGGATGTGGGCAGGAGAACACATGGGCAGGATAATGTTAGAACCCATGCGGCATCCTATGCTTTGATAGCTATGTAGCGCTGTCACTTTTGTAACTCTTCTACCTTTAGCAACTTTAGGTGCCAGGCTGCAAACAGGCAATTTAAGTGAGCCCAAAGACCTATTGAGGGGCACTCTGAGTGCAGGTCTAAACATGCAACATTCTGCGAATGCCCAAATACCGCTTTTTTTGTGAAAACATACCATATAGCCAGCATATGGCAGACAAATTCGCTACAGAGTCTACTCTAGAAAGGACCCTGTCACATGTCAAAAGGGAAGAGGTGATTTATAGGCAGCTGGAATCTGGCTTGTCTTTTTAGTAGCGTGGCTGTACCTGTGAAAGCGAAGTCCAGCGGTGCTGACAAATAGGCTTAGATCAGGAAAAATATTATGCCTTTGGGATGCTGTTGACAGAGGCCCTAGTACAAGAGAAGTGAATTTTGTATAAGCTCCCATTATACGTATTCTTTAGAACTGACCGTAATTCTGTCACTCAATTTCCTGTTAGTTTTGGCATCTTTCATAAGCACAACAGACAGAAGCAATCTTGAAAGTCTTGGAAGGGTGCAGAGGAGACATCAGGAAAAGCTTCCACACCACAGAAGACTGTGCCAAAACAGATGAGTTTATGAAGATCACTTTGCTATGTAGTCTATTTGAACATTGTACATGCCATGTCTTTCACCGTATATTCTACAGACAATAAATAAATCAAATTGACATATATCCACAATCTAGCACCATCTACTGCATAAAAGAGGAAGGCATTTTAAAGGCAAAAAAGGATCTGTTCCTTTTCTTATATGGTACATCTTAATCAGTGAAATATATTCCCGTTTTTAAAAATGTGTTGCTTCACTTTGAATGTAATGAGCATCTGAAAAGAGCCATTTGAGGAAACCTTTGTAATTATGGATGCTCATTTACTATTAGCTTCTGCATTGCATTAAAAATTCATTGATTTCCAAAACACTAAGCTGAGGTCAAGAAGCAGGACGGTCTTGTCCAAAGGTGGTGAATCAGACCTTTGTGGAAGAGATGCATATAGTCAGAGATAAAGGTTATGTTTTCTATATAAATTCTTCTAATTTAAGGTAAACACTGGATTTAATAATTCTCTGCATCATCATATGGTGTTTTAATTTGCTAATTATATTTTTCCTCTGTTTTCTATATAGTCTCACAGCAGGTCTTTTTTTTTTTTTTCATTAGCTATGACAGAAGCATGCGATATTATTCCCAACAAATTTCATTTAAGAGCAAAAGTTAGACATTTCCTTCTTATTTATTGGATAATTTATATATTGTCGTATATAGGAACATATATATACATATTCCTGAAATTCCAAGTGTCTCTATCTCTTTTTAAAGTTTTTAGAAGAGAGTGGCAAAGGATAGAGGCATATTCTAAAATCAGTACAGGCTACCTCAAAAGATTAATCTTAAGTAACTCTTGCCCCATATGACGCTGTCCCGGGTTCAGCAGTAGCAGCCATTTTTTCTCCTTCTTAGTAGCTGGTGCAGTGCTGTGGTTTTTACTTTCAGTCTGGGAACAGCGCTGATAACACCAATGTTTTCAGTTGCTGCTCAGTAATATTTAGTCTGACCAAGGACTTTCTGAGTCTCATGCTCTGCCAGAGAGAAGGGGAAGCCAGGAGGAAACAGAGACAGGATACCTGACCCAAACTAACCAAAGAGGTATTCCATACCACAGCACATCATGCCCACTGTATAAACTAGGGGCAGACACCCAGAAGGGTTAGATCATTGCTCGGTTGGGCTGGGTATCTATCAGCAGGTGGTGAGCAGTGGTATTCTCTTCCCTTGTTGTTTCCCTTATTATTATTATTGGTGGTAGCAGCAGTGGCTTTATGCTATACTTTCGTTTCTGAACTGTTCTCAACCTGTGAGAGTTATATTCTTTTGATTCTCCTTGCCATCACTCTGGGAGGGGGCGGGGGGGAGGAAGGTGGGAGAATGAGCTAAGGGCTGTGTGTCTCTGACTTACGGCTGGGCTTAAACCACAACAGATGCTAACATTAACTCATTCAGGAACTTAACTGTCTTTCATTTCTTCAATATCTAAGCTGCTTCATTTGACTTTAACATGTAATCTATTACAGAACCACTGAAATAATTTAATATAGCAAACTTATTTACAGCTTCATAAGTCTCACAGTAAAGCACTGAAAAATTATTTCCCTTCTTCCCTCTGCTTTGTCCAAAGCAAGCTGGATGTCAGCAACTCAAAACGAAAGGATGTTAAAATAAGTTTCTGTATTAAAAACAGAAAGGAAAAAAAAAAATATCTTACAAAATTACAGCCCATTAATGCAGTGAGTTCTGTCCTGTGCAAAGTCGTATGGGCACTGACCCAAAGACAACTATCAATGCAAGGCTCAACCAGAACTCATACCAGGAACTGAATATGGTCCTCAGAGTCCTTTGTTTCAATCCAAAGGTGTCCATTTTGATAATTTCTACGAGGAGGTGCTCTCTCAACAGATAAAAACCACAAACTGTAGGTCAACCATCAGTTGCACAGCTATTTGGCCTCAATTTTAAGTTGCTACTTAGCTGCAAATGTGCATTCTTAACAGGATGCTTTAGCCCTGTGCTGTAGCTAGCAGAATCTTTGGTGAAGTACCACTGAAAACCCCAGAGTATTCAGCCTCTTTGATTTTTAGTAAATATACTAAAGAAGTGCAATGCCTGGTACACTCTCTGCTTTTTTAATAATGTCTTTTGGTGAGCTACTGCATAGTTTAGTATACTGGAAAATGGATAAGTGGAAGTTCTACACAGATAAATAGGACTCAGGGCTGACATGTATTATTAGTACTCCAATTTTCTGAATAGAGCTGAAAAAAACCAAAATTGCTCCTGCTATAAGAACCATACTCCAGAGTCAAAGACAGACTCCAGCTGCTCAGACCCACCAGCAGGTTTCACAAACTACATAGAAGTATAAAGGTTCCACTGCTGCCCATTCTTCCTAATGTTTTCCCCATGCAACTGTTTATTCATCTACAATGAGGTTAAAGCGATGCAAACAGCAAAAGAGCTATGAATTATTCCTTAGCCCTCTGAACCTCCATTTACTGACGTCTTTCTAAATCACATTTTCTTCATTTCATATTAGGACTTCAAATTACATGGTATCAAATCACTCTCCTCAGAAGCAAGCAGGCTACAATTTCTAAAGAGGAATAAAAATACAAAAGCCCTTCCATTATCCCTGAAACAGGGTAATACCTTCCACAGAAGAACAGATTTTAAAACTGTGAAACATCCAAACCCCACACATAAGCTGCAACTCCACAGAAAAACCTTGTGTACTTTGTTGAGAGCTTTCCATATATCAGGATATCTGCTGAATATATACCTCAGACCTTGTGAGCTATTTCTTTACCTATGTTTCTTCAGTTGCTAAAAAATTCTTTTTATTTCTTGTAAAATACATGCTCACAACATCCTACATGCTGTAGGATCATTCCTCATCAGATTGACTTTGAATATACCTGAAAGCATTTTGCTGCTCCTAGGTTTTATCTGCTATGGTCCAATGAATTCCAATGAGCTTGAACCCAACCTTGGCATGCTGCTCTCTACCTTCAGGTGACAATTCAGGAAGTAACTGCTTGCACTCAAATTTTAAATAATTCTTTTCAGACAGTTTTGAGGAAAACAAAAAGGTTGAAACCAAACCTTGACCCTCACCACTCCCTGATCTGAAGCCAAGTGCAGCTAGATTTGCTTCTGTCCTCATGTGTCTCTGTCACACAGGGAGTTTGAATCCAAAGCTTGTTGCTCACTTTATCAGGTGCAGCTCCTGGGAGCCATTTTCATAACGAAATTACAGCTTATATATACAGCTTCTATTTCAAAATGTACTTCCAAACACATAACTTTTAGTGAAAAGAGAAAAACAGTTCCCTGAAAATATTTGCAACATGAATGCACCCAAATTGATTCATAGGCTTTTCTGAATTGATAAATCATTTCTTTGTCACATCAGAGTTGTGGCTGTAGAAATGGATCCTTAAAAATGCACACATTTTCCAACCTGTAGCAGAACTTTCTGATCAAATCACATCTGTACATGTGTGAATTTGTAATATGAGTTTAACACAAAAAGCTTTGAAACTATATTTTATATAGAAACTGTATTAAAATATATTTAATTGTATAGAGCAATTGCCTTGCTCAGAATTGACCAAGTCCTCTCTGTCCATGGTACTAGCAATGGGTCCAAAACCTAAACTCATTTGCATTACAGCAGCTTACACCTGTCTCACCAGTATGCCAAAGAACCTGGCTAATTCTAAATCAGTCCCACATGCTTCACTGGGAAGAGCAGGTGCAAAATCAGGTAATTTGATGAGTTGGCTACAGCTATAAACTCAAGTCTTGTATTTAAACACATTCAGCAACTTTAGATGAGTAAGACCCTGCTCTATGGCTTTGTCATTCACAGTAATATTGATCCTTGTACTTGTATCCTTGGACTACAAACACAGCAGTAATTACAGCATTAACTACCAAGATACACGGCAGAGTTTCATACAGAAACCAAGATCAATTGGAAACCAAAATCATCCCCACATCCTTACTATCTGTATCTTGGCAGTGCTTTGCACCTCCCGCCAATACACCCGGAATTCCTGATGCTGTTTCTATGAACGGGCTAATACAGGGGAATTCAAAAATCATCAAAACTGTCTCTCTATAAAAAAAAAAAAAAAAGAAAAAAGAAAACAAAAAGTTTCTCAAATCAATTGTTTTTACAAAAATACCTGAGGCTGAGCAGGAATTTTTGGAAACTAAAAGACCAGTTTCCAAAATTTAGACTCGTTCCTGGTAATGCCCAAAAGCCAGCCCAGTGTATGTATTCTTCTTTGCTCCCGACTTCCAGCAAAGAAGCAGTGTTCTGTTCTTCACTCACAAAATGCTGCTTTTCCTTAATACTGGTTAAACTTTGCTCAGAAAACTTGAACTCACCCATAGGAAGTAAAACAGTGATATTTAATCAACGAGGAAATCTTGTCTTTTCATCTACATGGCAATCTTATAATTTAATCTCTACGGCCTTTTAGCAAACAAACCTCTCAATGAGCAATATTGAGAGATCATTTTCCTTCAGCCTCACCACCACTTTTTCCGTCTATTTTCCACTCTGCACGGATCAACAGAGTAGGCTCTCTTTTCCTGTAAAATTGGTTATTTCTTCTTATTATAAAATACAGAGTTATATGAAACTTTTATATTATAAAAATACTCAGATTACTCCAGCTACCAGTAACTAGAAATTCAGAAGCTAAAACCTGTTGATGGGTTTATTTTTTTTTTTAACTAGTTGCAAATGGTAGTCCCCACGACAACCAGCAAGCAACAGGCTAGACCTAGAGATGCTCCAAACGTGAACTCCGGAGCACGCTGTGCTGAGGCTGGTTCTGCCATCAGCTCAGCACGCTCAACCTACAGCCCGCAGGTTTTTCACGTCCTTCCGGACCCACATTTGCCTCCAGGGAGGCCGCAGGAACAGCCACCACTGGCACAGGACTCCACAGGCGAACCCGCCGTACCCGCGGCAGGGTGGATGCTCCGGACCCGCTCCGGCCCACCAGGACTCCGCCTGCACATCAGGGCTGGACAATAGGGACGCAGGACGTGAGAGAGCTAAGCCAATCAGCGTCCGCGCAGGCTGCTTGTCCCCTTGCTGGGAATGTGGCCCTCGAATCCCTGGACCAGCCGCCCCAGGGCCGGCGGTCAGGCCGAGGGCGAGGGGCGAGCCGGATCCCCCCGGCGGGCGGCAGCTGCTGGTCCTAGCCTTACACCGAGATGCTTATTGCCCCGGCCCGGCTGCACCCGGCCTTCTGGCGCTGCCCAAATCCCGAAGGTTTCGGGAGGACGTTGTCGCTTCGTCCGCGGCTCAAGTGGGACAATAGAGGAGAGGAAACAGTAGCAAACAGCTCTCCTCAGGAGAGGGCTGACGCAGAGCATCCCGCAGCTGACAGATCGGAAGCTGCCCTGGAGCACCGTAACCCCGCTCAGGAATCACACTGTTCTCCCTCCTAGTGCAGCTGCTGCCGGTGCGCGGATCCTGGGCGGGTCACCAGAGCTCGTCCTCTGTCCGCTGCACGGAGTCGGTGGGACCCGGTCCGTGCTGGGGCCCGTGTCTCCTCTGAGGAGGTCGCGGAGTTGGAGCCCGAAAAATTAAATGTGGCAGAATTTCTCCCCGTGTATTTTGTGTTTCTGCTTATTCGCTACACAGCAGTAAAAATAAAATAAAATAAAAACACAAAACATGGTTTGAGTTTGGGGTTTTTTGTTTGTTAGTAGGGGAGGTTTTTTGGTCTCGACTTTGGCTGTTTGCAGTGGCTAAGCACTTCGGTTTGTGGTTTGCTTCCTTCAACGACTACATTAATTTGTAGACATACAGACCGATAATTCACGGTTAATTCAAATTGACTGCCAGGAGTACCTTTCTTTGTAAAGATAGCTCAAGTATTACGATGTCATGGGACACCTCTATTACAACACACAACCTCCACTGACATGAAAGTAATACCCAGATCACAGCTTTATTATTCCAGGATTTCCCCGACCCCGTAGCCCAAATGACGCAGCTCACCCCAGATACCTGCCTCGGGAAGGCAACAGATAAATACGGAAATAAAGACATGGCAGGTTAAATTCTGGGTCCCGCTGCCGGTGCTACACATGACAATGGGATTTGCAACTCAACTGACAGGTGAACGATATCCCGTTTTCCACAAGAGAGACTTTTTCTTATACTTTCATGACAGAAACACAAGTTGTGTCCTGGGATAAAAACGAATAGAGTGAGCAGGTATTTAGTGCATTAGTCCAAACATTATCATCATTAAAATAATAATACTTAAAATATTAATAATTAAAACAATAATAATAATATCCTAAAGCCTATAGCTTTAAAGGAAATACAAACGTGGTATTTGAATTCACATTTCCTATTACTGCCAAGCACGTTTAGCCTTAATGTGCTAAAGGAGGATCTGATATTCTTTCAGCTTTGTATCTGAGAGTGATTCAGATGCTGGACGCAATCTATTTGCATTTTACATCGTTTCCCCTGCAGCCTGGGCTGAAATAGGGCCCGATTCTGGAAATTCTCAACCTTCTGTGGGTCACAGCTTCAATCGAAGAGATACACCATCTGCTTCAGTGTTGGGAACTATGCAAAAGCAAAACGTGGGTCTCTCTCTCGTCTCCTCCTCCTGCCCAAGCACAAATTCCCACCGAAAGCACTGGCTGGGCCTGAGAGGGAGGGAGTTTGAGAGTTTTAAAAGGGAAACACATTTTTCTAAGCCTTTTATAAGTTAAAAGAGTTTCAGGTTCCCCATGCCAACAGTATAAGGAGATTTTTTCCTTAGATAAAAGTAACAACGATTCTAAAGAAAAGGGTTTGCAAAAGGGGCGCGTTTGATAGAATACAGGTAAAGCAGAGTAATGATTTTCAGCCTTTAACATCTCTCCACTGACCCTGTGCAGAAAAAAAAAGGTTTTTTTTTTTCCAAAAATCGTAGACATAGGGAAGAACAAATTGGGGTTGGGTTGGGTTTTGCCGGTTCGTTTTGCTGAGTGATAGAAGGAGACTACTCAGATGCAATATTCAATGGGACAAATACTTTAGAGCCTGACTCAAAGAAGCTGAAGCCAGCAGGATGTGTGCCGCGCTCCCCATCATCAGAAGCGTTATGAAGAAACGCGAGATCCTGCCTGCAGCTTTTCAGTGACCAACCAAACGGTAGTTTGTCAGTAACTTTATTTAGAAAAAAAAAAATAAAATAAAACAAAATAGCATGACAAATCGGAACCAAGACCAAAATACTGTATCCACTGTACATCATTCATTAGAAAACAAACATACACCACATTTGTATTCTACCGAACAGAGTGTATTTCCCTTTAAATGATATAGTGCGTGCTTTTAGATTCATGCTTTTCAATATGTAATTTACATTTGTTACTCAAATATTATCTGTTATAAATAATTGCAACTTGATCAAATGGTGCACTTGCTATATGCAAACCTCTTCAGTGCTGCAAGTGCGGCTTTTTGATGCCTTCTTTTTTCTTTCTTTCTTTCTTTCTTTCTTTCTTTCAAAAAAGCTGCTGGTATTGCTTAATTAGGACCCGAAAAAGCACATCTGAGGTGTCAGATAAGGTGTACAGACGTCAGAGGTGCTTGTGACCCTGGTCTTCTGCTGTGCCCTACGGCTTGGATCGCAGGAACAAGTGGCAGGAGAGCACACAATAAAAAAATCGTTTCCAAAAGGCACAATTTCCTCACACAAAGGTACAATAAAAATATATGGCCACTAAAATACGGGCGCCTATGGGGGTGCGCTGTTTGTTCAGTGGGATCCCAGGCCTGCCAGGGTTTCGCCCCCCCACACTCTCCCGGCCCAACTCCCGGCTGCATCACCGCCAGCGGGTGCTAGCCAGCCCGCGCTCCCCCTCGACACGGGTTCCCTCGGGACAGTCCCAGCTCGGAATCAGCGGGAGGGTAGGGCTGCTTCTCCGGCCCGGCCAGCTCCGCCACGGTGGCATCCCGCATCACTGCTCGTGGTTCCTGCTGCCACTCTCCGGGTCGCTCTGATCGTCGGTGAAACAGACGTCCACGTCGCTCTCGTTGTCAGTCTTTTGCTCCTGTTCGGGGGCCGCGTAGCCAGAGTCACTCTTGTCCTCGGCCGCCTTGCCAAGGCTCTGCCCCGGGTGCCGGGACTTGACGTGCCGCTCCAGGTCGCGCCGTCGCACAAGCACCTTGCCGCAGTACTCGCAACGGTAAGGCGTGTTGCCCTCGGCGTGCAGACGGATATGCTTGTTGAGGTTGCTGGGGTCCCCGAAGGGCCGCAGGCAGACCTTGCACTTGAGCGGCTTGTAGCCAGTGTGAGTTCGCATGTGGATCTTCAAACCGTACTTGCGGGAGTACAGCTTCCCGCAGTAGAGGCAGAGGTGCCCGGTCTTGGGCTTCCCGCCAGCCGCCGCAGCCGCCGGCAGCGCCTCCAGCCGCCCGCGGCCCTTCTCAGCCGCCAGCTCGGAGAGCTGCTGAGTGTGCATGGCGATCTCCCTGTCGATGCTGGCCAGCGAGCCCAGCTCGGCGGCGTGCAGCCCCGCAGCCGGCCCCCCGAAGTACGACACTGACTCGGGGTACTTGAGGAGGCCGCTCAGGTGCAGCTTCAGCGGGTAGTAGGGCGCGGCGCCGTAGAGCAGCTCCCCGTTGTAGACGGTGAGCGGCATCACGGGCAGCCCGCACTCCCCCGCGTACGCCTTCAGCCCCTCGAAGGGCGGCAGCGCGAAGCGCTCCAGCGCGCTGCCGGGCAGCGGTGGGTAGCGGGCGGGCGGTAGGGCTGCGCCTGGCAGCCCCCGCTCCACCTGCCGGAAGGCCGAGGCCT
Source organism: Forpus xanthops (assembly GCA_032466535.1). Taxonomy (NCBI): domain Eukaryota; kingdom Metazoa; phylum Chordata; class Aves; order Psittaciformes; family Psittacidae; genus Forpus; species Forpus xanthops. The sequence continues at coordinate 14,400 of JASSUY010006597.1, forward strand.
CCTCCAGCGGTGAAAGCAGCGGGAAAGCTCGGAGACCGCCGCCGCACGCCAGACCAGACGCTGCCGACGGATGGGCAGCCTCGCCCGGC
>JASSUY010006597.1:14867-38061 GCA_032466535.1 Forpus xanthops
TGTCCAGAGCCCGCTCCTGCTCCTCCTTGCCCGCCGCACGCTTGGGCAGCCCCGGCTTGGCGAGCGGCGGGGAAGCGACAACGGTCTCGCGCTTGACGGGCTCCCGAGGGCCGCAGCCCGGCGGCGGGTGGGCGCGCAGCGCGGCGGCCGGCGACTCCTTGGGCGGGAGGCCGAAGGCAGCGGGCCGGCCGTGGTCGTGGTGGAGGAAGGGGCGGCCGTGGCTCAACGCGCAGTGGAAGTGGACGTGGGCCTTGAGGCTGTTTGGGTACTTGAAGGTCCTCCAGCAGTACCAGCAGATGTAGCGCTCTTCCCCTGCGGAGGCAAGCGGAAGGGCCCATCAGCGGCTGCAGCGCATCCCCACGCACCTCCGCGCCTACCCGCGCATCCCCGCTCCCCCGCCGTGTCGCGAAACGCTGCAGGCTCTGCGTGCTTAGGGCTGCGCTCCCGCGGACGGTCGCCGTGAGGCAGAGGGGAGCAGCTGCTGCCGCGAGTAGTCTGTCGGGGGGCCCATCTGTTGGCGTTTGCAGAGGAGGTAGCGTATGTCAGGGAGCCGGCAGCACCGAACAAAGGCCAATCTAATGATCGTGAGCCCCTCATTACGCGGCGAGACAATATCCGATATATATGGGCCATATGTAATCGTTCCCTTTCAAAGGACAATGCCCGTCCCCTAACCACCTCGGCTTCTCTAAAGCGCAACAGACCTCGAGGGCCGCGGCCCTGGTGACTCCCCGGCACGCAGAGGACAAGCTTTTCTTTCCTCCTCCTGGCTCTGCTTTGCCAGGGAAGTCCTCCTGAGCAGGAGCATCTCCCAGCCCCGACGGTGAAACGCTGCCTCTGCGGGCAACATACCTGCCTCGGTATCTTTATGTCTTTTAATTTTTCTTCGTTTTTCTTTCCCCCTCTCTCTCTTTCTCCTTTCATTTTTTTTTTCTTCTTCTTTTTTGCTTTCCTATCCTTTTCTATTTTTCTCTCGTCCCCCCTTTCCTTTTCCCTTTCTCTTATCTCTTTCCCTTTCCTTTCCTTTCCTTTCCTTTCCTTTCCTTTCCTTTCCTTTCCTTTCCTTTCCTTTCCTTTCCATCTTTCTCTCTTCCCCCCCTTTCCTTTTCTTTTTCCCTTCTCTCTTCCCCTTTCTCTCCCTTCTCCTTCCTTCTCTCTCGTGTTATGTCTACATAATAGCCATCCTTCTCCTGCCCCATCTCTCCTCGTCACTACAACACACCACTGAGACTTTTCGGGAGCCGTCGGGTCCCTCACGAGCAGCTGCTCATCCCCACCATGTCTCCAGCAGATCCTCGCAGTGTGATCAAGTGCCGCACAAGAAACGAGAGGCCGCTCGGGCCGGGGACCAGCTCCTCACACTTCGGGGTATCCCTTGGGGGACGATGGGGTTGGGGTGGGGCACAAACCACCGGGAATGGGACGGCTTCAGCCGTGGTACTGGCTGAATGGGGCTGGTCTGCGGGTCACCGAGGCGGGTACGGTGGCCGCAACCAGTCCAAGAGGCCTTTAACTCAGCGTTTGGGGCAGGGACGAGCCGGTGGCAGCTGATCCAGTGAAACACGAAGTCCTTCGCTGTCCGCTGGAACTCGCGTGGACGGATCCAGCGCTATTGAGGGTGTCACCTCTCCTGTGTCCTTGCCGTTGTGCTCAGCCCTTCCTCGCTTGCTGCGAATCGGAGGTTCCAGGCTGAGCGGCGTTACAAAGTCCTTGGACACGGGTTTTCTCCCCATCGAGGAGGGTGGACGGGGGGAGGGAGTTTATCTGCCCGGCAGCGGCCGCTGGAGGGAGAACCGCGGCCGACCCCCACCGCCGCACATTGCCAACCGGGCAGAGGAGAGCTATGGACAGAATAGCGTGCTGACACCAACAGCTGCAGTCGTTCGCAATTTCGGGGCGCGGATTGGTCCTGATTGTCCGCGACAAGAACTTGATGGGACCAACTGCTTCCCGAGTCAGACCCGGGGCTTTTCCCGGCTCAGCTCCAATCCAGCAACCATTGCTCTGGAGCGGGGGGAGAAGGGGAGAGGGGAAAGAAAGAAACGAAAAATACCCTTTTCTCATCCCAGTAAGCCCAAATAAATGAAGATTTACAACTTTTTCTTTGTTGGGAAAAAAAAAAAAAAAGCAGAGAAACAAACAAAAACCCTTCTGAATTTCTTCTGCTATGTTGGCTTTAGGGTTTTGTTGGGTTTGCATTTGGTTTTGGTTTTGGTTTTTTTTTGTTTTTTTTTTTTTGGGGGGGAGCATTGTTTGGTTAGCGGTTTTTGGTTGGGCTTTGAGGGTTTTTTCCAACATACTGTCCTTAAAAGAAGAGCGCTTCAGCATTTGATACGCTTATTCCGGGCCCTTTTTAATTAGCCTGGAAATGGTGGGGACGGAGACACGGCAGGTCCGCAAGGTCAGTCTGCAGTTAAGCCTCGCTTCGACGGGACGAGGAAGATGTCACACGCTTGCTGCATCTCGCAGGCCAGAGATTTCTTGCCGTTATTTCCCTCGAGAAGCATCCGCTGGCAGAGGCTGCTGGGCTGGGAGAGGGGGCAAAATTCAACCCCGTGTCCTCCTTCCTGCAGCCAAAATTTCGCCAGAGCAGCTTTTTTTCGAGGGGTGACGCTCCACAGACCTGCGGCCTCACTGCCGTAGGTAGAGGGATGGGACAGATAAGTGACTATGAGTTTCTTTCTCGGGTGAAGTTTTAGTATAAGGAGGGATTTGTGCTCTTGCTCATCGCGCGAGTTGGGCAGGAGGTGAGCAGTCAGCGCTTGATGTTTCTGCAGTCATCCCTTCCGGTCAGATCCCGATTTTCCACCGGAGCAGCAGGCATCGAGGGTTGGGGAGGGCTCAGCGTCCCCCAGGTTGAGCCCTTGCTCCCCTCTCGGGGTCTCCTCCGGCTGAACCATCTTCTGTGTCGGGCAGGAGCAGGGGAGTCTGTTGTCTCCAGCCGAGTGGCCTTGGCCCGGAGTGTCCTACTGCCCTCCCGCAGGCCCCCGAGCCAGCGCCGCCCGGGGGAGCGGCCGGACCCCCCGGAGTGGGCAGGAGGGTGCACCGGGCACCGGAGGGGCTCGGCAGAGGAACACGGAGGGGTTTCATCTTCTTTTCTCTCTCTGAATGTACCGCCACCTTGTCATTTTTGTAAACACCACTGTGATTCCAGCTAAGAAGCAGCTCGCAGACGGGTATCTTTCCCTTCCAGTATCTTCGCATTTCCCTATCTGAACCTGATTTGACGCCGACTTAATTTTTTACCTCATTACCTAATTTACAGGAACTGTCCAGTACCCGTTTGGCTTTGACTGTATGAACATACCCACAAGATAACCTGAAAATAGGCTCTGAAGCTCTGACATAGGAACATGGGAGATGCAAGAGGTATTTTTAAAGACCGTGAAACCAAATTGCTGTCTCGCACCATAAGACTAGCCTTGTTTCACAGAAATCCCATTTGCCTATCAAAAGATCATTAAATTGTACCGAAGTCGGAACGACTCAAGGCACGGGGGGCTTTCCATACGCTACCCAGTTAATAGATCATCCTTTAAACATAAGCAGATGGAGTCTTAGTTTAAAGGATGGCAGGTTAAAAGTCACTGCAGCTGTGCTGGCATTAATGTTTTCTAAGGGAGCAATTTGAAGAGCCCACTGTTGCCTACCGCAGTTTGAGTTCCCGCCAAAGGTGATAATTAAGAGGGTCTGGTTTGATTAATTTAATTTGTTTCCTCTGAAACGAATGGCCGCATCTGTACCTTTCTCGTCGTGCGTTGGGGTGGCCGTGATGGGGATGTCAAACCACTGCGCCAGTGGGTTGGAGTACCAAACGGTAAGCTCCTCTCCCGGCTGGACATCTCGCAGAGCCCGGTAGAAAATCTGGGAAGGGGAGAAAGGAAACTTCTTCAGGAGGCTTGAGACGGGAGGCAGGTCAGGAGAGCAGTACCAGGCCGTCCCGGAGCCGCGAGTGGGGTACCTGTCCTCCTGGCAGATCCGCAACAGCCTCCAGTGTCTGCTCTTGGGAGTTTCGGGCAGCTCGGATTAACCCTATCCACTCCAGAGCTGAGCTTCCGGCTTCATCCACTAATTCCCCTCTCACCATCCGCACCTGGAAGACAGGCGGCACCGCTGTCACTTCCACGAGAGACGAAACAGAAAACAAGCAAACAGCTTACCCGTCCCCCTGCCTGCTTTGCCTTGCCCTGCGAGCCTGTTCTCCTACACCAGGCAGGTGCCCGGGCATCGCAGCTCGGAAGCAGCGGCCAGAGCATCTCGTTTTACCGGCCTTACATCCTCAGTCTCCTTTGGGCAAGACCTTTCCTGGCTAGCAGGTGCACTGGGAGAGCTGCGGCCAGCCTAGGAAGAAGGGGGTGGGGATTGCTACTCTGCAGGAGTCGGCATAGAAGGTCCATGTCCTCGGCACTACGAGGGGAAATGGGATTTTTACCCTCAGATCCCACTGGCCCAAATGCACCGCGTTCAGCCGCAGCTACTACAATTAGCTTAAAGCTATATTAAATGACCGGGCAAGATGTTATTTTTTTTTACGGGTTTGTGCAGTAGTTGAGTCGGTGAAACACAATCGCGACACGCACGACTTGTCGGGAGATGTGGAGAGGGAAAGGGGAGAAAGATTCTGCTTAGCTACAAAGTCTCTGTAGCCCCATACTTCATAATCTGCTTCCCCATACAAAGAGAAAATGAAATGCCCGTTCCCTGAATGACCGTGCAATAAAAGTCACCGGAACAAAGCGGTCTAAAGAGAGAAACCAAGGGAGCCAGATGAGAAATAAATTTGAGGGGGCTGGCAGAGCGTTTAAAAACAATTAAAGGCCATTAAAAATCCGAGCGAAACGCGTGAGCCGCTGTCGCCCGGGGGGTGGAGGAAGGGTTACCATTCACAGTACCCTGAGGAGCCCGATGGACGGGGCGAGCACCTTTCACCGCCCCGTCCGCGCCCCGTCCCTGCTCGAACACGCATTGACCCCGGTGCCCGCAGCCGGGAGGCAACCACCCCGTCCCTCTCCGGCTGTGGGGGTGGCTTGTGGGTCCGAGGTTTTCCGAGAAGGCCGAGCAGCTCCGGGCTGCCTCGGACCCCACTACCCGCACTCCCGGCCCTGGAGGACGCCCGGCCAGCTGCCTCGCGCTCCCCTGCGACCGCAGTCAAAGGCTTCGCGGCTGGCGAGAGGGATGGAGGAACGAGGGGCACAAACCCGAGCCAGAAATGAATCGGTGCATCTGCCGCTCCCTCGAACAAAACCAGGGGGCCGAGAAAGCCGCATGTCCCTGTCTCACCGGGGCTCGGGGTCACGAAGCCAACCCTGCCGGTAAGAGGCAATGCCTGAGTGAACGGAGCCCACTCCGACGAGGACAAGGGCCTCGGGACGAAGGCCGAGAGCAGGGATCAGCGCCCTGCAACACCGGGTACAAGGCACGGGGCTGCGGAGACGTTTTCAGCACGTCTGTGTTCAAGAGGGGAGAGCGTCCGCTCCTCCGGGAGAGGTGCTTGGTCCCCTGGCCTCGTAGCGGAGACGAGCCGAGCTAGCTGACCCGCGGTGCTGAGGTGGAGGGGAAGAGGGCATGGGAGGGTTCTTCTGGCAAAGCCACAAGAAAACATCCCGGGACTCTCTGGAAATGCTTCCCTTTCCTTTCCTGGCTTGCTCTGAGAAGGGAAGATCGAAGGCAGGGAGGGGGGAGCTAGAAGAGCAGCCTTTTCTGCTAAGCCGGCTTCCCCTGAAAGAAGGAAAAGCAAGGTCCAGCTGTGCAGTACAGACCGTCGGAAAATACCTTTTTTTTGGGTCCTGGCTCCCTGCGGTCTGACAGGTACTTGCCCAGTTTGAAGGAGCCCGGCACAGGGCCTAGCCGCAGCCCCGCAGGGATGCAGCTCTCGGCGCTGACGCTGCCGGCCGGGGCCCTGCTGCTTTGCATCGCTGCCTCCGGGTGCCAGCGCTCGGGAACCCCAAGTACTTAAGGGGGCCGGAGTGACAGGGGCAGGCGGAGAGGACGAGCCGCGGCGTATCCCCGCCCGCGGAGTGACGCGGCGGTGTTGTGGGCGCCGGCTTTTCAACGGGAGCAGGAGGGGTACCCCTTGGCAGGGGGATGCTCCGGGGCGCGGAGTTTGGTGAGAGAGTTTGGCTCCTCGAGCAGCTGCGGAGTCCCATCCGAGAGGGTCACATGGAGCCTTTCCCTAACCCTCCTGCATAATCAGGCGGAGTGAATGGCTGGCAGACAATGGGCCAGGCGACCTTCCCATTCCTAAAAATCCAATTTGTCAAGGGCAAAGAAAAGGCGCTGGTGAATCAAAGGTCTGGAGGGACCATTAATCCTCAGCATGGGGTATTGTCCCCGAGACAGTTACGATATTTTAAGTGACAAATCCACTGTATAATTTCTCCATAAATTTTGCTTCCTTTTATTGTTTCTCGACAAACCAGTTTTGGAAAATAAGTGACTATTTTAAGTCTACTTGGCTGAGCCTTTTGAGGTTTAATATACTTCAAAGATTTTTAATTCTCTTCCCTCGGCTTTATTGTAAAGGAGATTAAACAAAGAGATGGGGAATGTTTTGAGGACTTGTTAACTTCTATTGATTCCCGGCGTGTGCCATACAGAAATTGGGCAGGTACTTGATGGGAAAACACCAGAAAATACCTACACTTTCTCTTTTTAAAAACGAATGACCATATTACCATTTCAGTGGGTTGGTTGAAGGCCAGTAATCTGTTCAGAAGAGCTTTGATCCTTAAGGAGGATGAATAGTTCAAAATATGAGCCGTCGTAGCCCCTGAAAAACACAACCCGCTGCACCTGCGAGCGCTGGGAAGCTGTGGCTGTAGTTCCTGCAATGAGGAAATAGGGACAAGAGCAAATAGAGACATACAGACACGGGGAAACGAAGGAGCGTGACCAGCAGATAACACAGATGTCTAGCAAGCAGCTTGTGGCTTCATTCCTAGTTTTATATATCCACAGATTCTTCTCCCACAAGCAAAATCGCGTGCATCTAGGCTGATTTCGAAGGAGGAACCTACAAAAAGGGCTGTAAATAAAGCCAGAAGGACGCGATTCGAACAGAGTGTGTCTCTGTCCCTTCTCTTCGCATAAATATTTTAATTAAGATATATGGAGGTGCTAGAATGAAGTGATCTTGTAACTCAAGTTGGGGAGATGTCCCAAGATTTTTCCAGGAGCTGAAGGGGAAAGGTGTGCAACTTTCTTCTTGGGCACACGCAACAGATCAGCTGTGCCTGTCAGACCAAAGAGTACAGGAACAAATTCAGACTTCCATTTTCGTTTTTCTAGCCCTGTCTGTTCCCCTCTAGCAGGTTTTCTCTGCTCCGTACCTAGTAACTCTACAAAAAGATTTCTGAACCTTTCTCTTGCGGAGAAGTTGCACCTGCAGATTTTATCCACTGCTTTCAGAAGCAATTGCAGATATGGATTCCCCTCCCGCCCCCGGCGTTTTTCTAACAGTCAGACCTAATGCATTTCAGAAGAACACCCCAAAGGCTACACTTAGAGGCGCATCTGCCGAGAGGTGCCAGGTAACTGAGCGGGCTCTTCTGAAGTAATCCCGCTTTCTGCAACATGAACCTTGGCACCTAATTTCAGACGTGATCCTTACTGGGGGCTTTACCCTGGATCCGCTTGCCGCCTTCACGCGTGGCACCCACCATGGGAGCACGGGCCACAGGGATACGCACGGGCGATGAAAGAGATTTTGAACGGGCACGTCTTAGGAGTTGGCGCTTGCAAAGGTGCTCTTCCCTTTCACCGCGCCGGGAGAGCGATGGAGTCTCATCCCGGCGAGTTGCCGCCGCTGCTGTCGTGATGTGTGCCCACACCGAGCGCTGTTCGCTCCGGCCCCGCAAGGCACCGGCCTCTGGTGCCCTGAAATGTCAGCGTCAGTGTTGGGACCGGCGGGGAGAGAAGGGCTGACCGCTCCCCCCGTCCAGCCCGCAGCGCTGGGCTCCTCCATCCTGGCTGGACCGGGACGGATTGGGGCGTTCCCTCCGCCCGCTCCGGGGGATACTGGCCGGCACTGGGCTGTGAATCTGGATTAATGATAAGTATTGGCAAGCACAGGAGATAAATGTCTCGCCTGTTCCCCCGTATCATCAATGATCATCTATCGTATCTCTCCAGGGTGCAATGGCAGGCACCGTCCCGAGAGAGCAGAGGGGGGGAAACAGCGCCTTTTTCACTTCTGCAGGGACGGGAAAGGAGGGGGGAAAGAGAGGATGTGGGGAACTGAAGATGACCCCTTTGATCAGTGGCCTGAGTTGGGAAAAATGGATAAACAAGAAGTTGAGGGCAATAAATTTAAGCCATGAACATGCCCCTGTAACCTCTGGCCTGGCCACTTGAGGATGAGACCGGGCTGAAATTCCGGGAGCCGCAGAGGTAGAGAGAAAGAGAGGGCTTTTAAGGCGACCAAGGTACCCTACTGCTCCGCCTTGGGAGCAGCTCCCTTCCCGGCCTTAATGAGTCAAAAAGCGTGAACGACACGCGAACAATTTTATCAATAGGACCATGTAAAGGCCGACTGTGAGGAAAGTTATTTATTAATATAGCCGATTGTGGCTGGTTCCCATCCACTCAGAAAAGAAAAGCCCTTGCTCTGGAAGCATTCACACCAGTTCTCCAATTTTTATTCTGTCCTGTGGCTCAAAGTTGAAGTTCCCCAAGTGAAATAAATTGTCCACAAAAGAGGAAAGGAACCACATTTTCTTTTATTTTTCCTTCCCTAAAAAGGAAGGGTGAAACCGATCTAATGTGCCCACTGGAGCAAGATGCAGCATGAAAGGCCGGGTGTTAAAAGTAAAAGCAGCCTTTGGAGCAAATGGGATGGAAAATTAAATGAAATTAAATAGCTTGAACGACCGTATTGTCCCTTATTAAAAAGACACATTAATTACATGGTTTCAGCTTTATTCAAAGACAATGTTTAGACTCAATCAAAACATTCCACTATCGCTCTTTATAGACTTAAACCGGGCTACTAGAGGCACCATTAAAGCGAGATCACTTTTGCCCAGAGATGCGATGAAAGTTATTTTCCTCGGCGGCCCTTATTTATGCCCACCGCTGAACTGCCGGTGCCCCTGAGTAACACTTTGGCACACTGTTCTCCCTGATTTAACAGGTTGCTCCGTAATGAGGCATGAATGTTAAGGAACAACAGTCATCCAAAGGAGCACAGTTACAGAGAGCAATGTCCCACCAGGGAGCTCCATTCAAACCATCAAGCCGCTCCGGCACAGAGAAGGTTCAACACCACATTCAGACCAGCATGAATGCCGGTATACAGGGCCCGACTCATTATGCCGCCGAGCACCGCAGCGGAGGCTCTCAACAGAATGCTGCAAGTTCATTCAGCAGGCCGGGCTCTGCTGGGCGGCCCCGCCGTGGGCTCCCGGGGTGACCTCGCTCCCAAACGGCTTGGCCCCGAAGGGGCGGCCCGGCCCCTGGCTGCGAGACGGAGTGGGACAGGGCGGGGAGCCGACCCCTCGCCTCTGCAGCCATGGCCCCGCTGCAAAGGGTTGGGGATGCAAGGGACTGGGCGGAGGGCAAGGGGCAGCTTGTGAGACCCTGAAATTCGGAAATCACCATTAAACTGAAGAGACCAACGAGGTCTGAACATCTTTTCTCTTTCTTAAATATATATATATATTCCCTCTACTCTCCTCTCCTTTCCTCTCCTCTCCTCCTTCCTTGCCTTCCCCCCTTCCCTGTCTTCCCCTCTCACTCTTTCGCAATTCCTGTATACCCCTTCCTCCATTTAGCTCACCTTCTCTCTTTCAGCCCCTCTCCTTCCAGCCTCCTTCCCTTTTCTACCCCTTTCCTACTTTTTGTCCCTCCCCACAGTAACAATTCCTCCCCCGCGCTCAGCAGCAGCGGCGTAGGCAGCGGCAGGAGCAGCAGGGGCAGCAGCCACCTCCCGCCGCGGAGCTGCCGGTGCCGGTGCCCGGTGCTGCAGACAGGCGGGGCCAATTGGCGGCTGCTGCCCGGGCCGAGCCGGGTCGGGCCGTCTGCCCCCAACCAGCTGTGCGGTGCAGACGAGATGCGGGTGGGATATTAAAGCAGCTTTTGAATAGTAATTCAGGTTCTATGGGAACCCGGGCAGATGACAGGAGCTCGATTTGGTATTCGTATTGTTAATCGCGAGCGTCAGCTCAGATTGGATTCAAACACGTTTTGTGCTCGTTAAAAATTCCAGTGTAGGGGCTGAGATTTTTTCTCTCTTTCTCTTTTAGCCCAGCTTCAATTGGAGGTGAAACTTGCCGCATAAAGTATTCAAAGTCTGTCTAAAGTTGCCTTTTAACCGGATTCTCCCCCTCCCGCAGCCCCCAGCGTATCTCTTGGTTCTTTCGGTTGACATGGTGCAAATAAAAGTCAGTAAACTTGTTGCTGAATTGCAATGTTTCGGTGTACCTTATAAATTCATACCTTTTCTCCCTCGATCGCCTCAGAATGAGCCCCTGACTCAATTCGATTTTCCTTGCTGTTGGGCACATTTAGGAGAGAGTCTATTTGTGAAGTTCATTTCTAGGCAAATGTATTCAAGAGCTGATTGGGATGAATAGGACCGTGTGTCAGCCGCCCCTAATTGGGATTAAAGCACTTCGGACCATATGCAGAGAGTGACAGAAATTCTCAGGTTTCATTGTGCTCAGACTTCCACCCGCCTGGACACTCCCCCTGGAAAAGGGGGATTTAGAAAGATTTCAGGGAGAAACTGAGGAAATAAAGGAGAGGCAGAAAATGACCTGGCTAATGTCCTTCGGCGGGGCTGCCAGCGTGGCATCTGCCGGGGGCAACGACGGGCACCGGCGGGACTCTGCGGGGCGGGAAGAGCGACCCGGCGGAGGCTTTCACTTCAAGGGGATGAGAGGGAAAGGAAAGGAAGGAGAAGGGAAGGGAAGGGGAATGGGAAAGGGAAGGGGAAGGAATACAAGCTCTCTCGCCCACAAGATACTAAGCTTGTATTTTGGCTTAGAAACACTGGGGGTTGCATGGGAAAGGAATAAAGAAACCCACGAGGAAACTTCCCCCGGTGTTTCTAGCCTAAGGAACAGGATCTCAGAGGAGGAGGGAGGTAGGGAGGAAGAGAAGGGGAGATATGAGACACAGGCAGATACGGCTCCGTGCCCAGCCTAGCACTGGTACCGGGGAAATGCGGGGTTTGGAAACGTGGCCCTGCTGCGTCAGGAGCTGGGCGAGAGCTGGGCTCCCTGAGTCGGGCGTGCCTGATCTAGCGGAAGAAGCCCACGGCTAGCGGGTTGGATCTTTAAAGGTCCCTTCCAACCCAAACGACTCCCTGAACCTATGGGGGATCTTGTAACCCGAAGCTGCTCAACGTGCGTACACATGCAGCGCGCTGCCTGCCCATCTGTCTGCCCGCATGCCAGCGGTGCACGAATGGCCCTGGCCGGGTGGAGGTCTCTGCCCCTCAGGGCCCTGCACTTGTGGGGCCACAGCGAGAGGAGACGCGCAGAGCCCAGGCCTTGTCCCCACCCTGTGACTAATCCGCGTGTGGGATAGTCTGCATGTGGCTGCCCGAAACGTAGTGAGGAAAACATTATTTAGGTTAGTGGTTTTTAAGATCTGTAGTCGCTGATCAAAACCACGACATTTAACCCCCTCAGCAGGACGGAGGAGAGCCGGCACCGCTATCAGGGCCGTTGTTTGCAGAGGCTACCTCGTCAAAGAGAGGTGACCGAGAGCTGGTGTCTATCAGCTGATCTCATCCTCTCAACACTCCTCTGCAAAAGACCCATGGCCCCGACGGGGCGGGTGTGTGCTGGAGTCCCCGGCAAGCCCGTGTGCCGCGGAGGTGTTAGGAATACAGCTTTCCTCGACGACAGTGAGCTGGGTGTCCCCTTTATACTGTCCGTGGGCAGGACTGTAGCGGCGGTAAGGGTCCTACCCGCGCCCCATTGTCAGTCAATAAAGCTGCTCACTTCTGCGGGCACCTTCCCGCGTCTCGCGGGTCTACCTGGGTGGGGAGAGAAGATGGGACTGCCCTCAGCCCCGTGTCCCGGACACGGTGCTCCATTCCCAGCACTGTACAGGGCTCGGGATGCGACATGCAAAGTCCAGCTGGCCTGGAAAGAAACAGCATGACTCTTTGCAGAATATATCAAGGACTGAAGTCCGTTCCCCGGAGTGGGTTTGCCCCCGCAAGTGGAAGGTCTGGTTTAGAGGAAGCTGACAGGGTGAAGCGAAGACCCCCGCATCTCCTCCTGCACCGCAAGACAAAGAGCGTGCGGGAGCGGCTGTGGGAGGAGCGGTGGTGTAGCACCCGGGTGCGTGGCGAGGTGCGGGAATCGGGGCACAGTCAGGGCAGCCGCTGAGCCCTAGAGAAGCCTCTGATATCAGCTCCAGCTTTCCGAAACTGGGGAACGGGTTTGTCAGGGCACCTTCACTCCAGCCGGGGAGACCAGTGTGTGCTCCCACCACCCCCCGCCCTCCCCACCGCCGAATCCAAATCTCTGCCCCCTTGGCCAGCCCAAAGAGGAAAGCTCTGCCCCGGCTCAGAGAGCCCGTGGAAGGGATGCCCGGAAGGCCCTGCTGCCCGGAGGTGGCTCCTCGGATTAGAGGCTGAGCTGTAGTCTACAGCTACAGCATCCATAGGTTTCACCCGTATATCCACAGGCGCCTAGGGAGCAGGAGGGATGCGGGCGTGCCTGTGTGCCTGTGCATACGCACCCAGAGATGTTTGTGTGTACACGCACGCACACAAATATATTTAGAAGTCGGTAAGCTGGAGTCACTGCAATCCCTTTTTCCCATGGGTTTCGTGACAGGAGCACAGGAACGAAGGCCTTTCCTCTCCTTTCTGTATGCCTTTGAGAGACAGGGCTGTGACTTATGGAGAAGCATGCTGTACATACAGAGCCATAGGTTACCGAGCATAGAGAAGACCAAATACGTTGAGGAGCACCTGTAAAGGTCTGTACGGCTTTGAGGAACCGAGCTTTCTTGTGCTCCTGTGTACCAGGGTAAAGCAGCAGAAGGTGCTGCCGTCCCTCCCTGTCTTCCAACATCAGAAATATCCCTGGAAATCCAATTCGTGGAGCTGTATTCCGATCTGCTCTCTTTCTGAGTTGGGCTTTGTAAGGACAGTGGTTGTATCATTTAAATCACACGGTCCTTTCACCTCTAGGCAGGCAACTAGCAATGATTTTTTTTATTTCAGCCTAAGCTTTAATTGTTTCGGTGCTTAAAATACAGTGTGAGTCCCCTTATCCGAGCATTTCCACAGACTGTCTATATCCATCCTGACAGCTTGATAGAGCCAAGCTTGACCCTGAATCTCTTCCAGGGATGAAATTGTGCAGCGACAGAGGAAGCCAAAGCACGCAGACACAGTACACATCCCGCAGATCACCCCCACTATCACATCCCTTCTCCTTCTCCTTCCTCCTCCTCAAGGCACCCCTCCGCCCTGCTCAGGTATAGGCAAAAATTAATTCTTTATACACAGAGTAAATTTGTTGCGTTTTCCACAAGAACTTACAGGGAGTTCATCTCTTAAATTCAGCCCTGTTGATTACAGGAGAGTTATAGCTGTAAAAAGAGGCATGCAATTACTGTAAATCCTCTCCCCAAGGGGCAGTGTTACAGTACAGAGACGTTGCTGGAGCTTATGGAAGGGTGCTTCCTGTGGAGGTGTGCTTCAGATGGAGGGAGGGGTGGCTCATAGGAGGAGGCCAAGAACCTCGGGAGGAGTGGGTGCCACCAGTACTGGGATGGGAGTGAGAGTCGGGGCACGCCGGAAGGAAGGCACCGATCCGCTACCTCTGCTTCGGGTTCAGGAGTCAGCAGGTGAAAAGGACTGAGATTTCCCCTGTTAGGCTCTCACTGAATGTGGGAGGAGATGCGAGGAGAGGAAGGGAAATAAATCATTGCAGGGAAGAGATAAAAGGGTAAGGAAATGGTAGCTACTGGAAGGAAGAGCTCTCTCTGCAGTGGCACCAGAGAGCAGGGCAGAGCTTGCTGCCTGGCTGCTAATGCCGTATATGGAGAGAGAGAGATGGGCTTTGCCAGCAAGTGGGTGAAGGGCTGTAAGAGAGCTGACTTCCTAGTGTGCGACTATAATGCTGTAAAGAGATTCAGCATTTTATGCTTTTCAAGATACGACTATCTGCAAGGGGGGGGGGGGGGGGGGAAGAACTTTAGCAAAAATGAAGCCATCAGAAACTGTTCGTTACACTCCAGTAAACATCCCCTCGTGGTGAAATCGTTGGTGGGGGCAGCAAGCAGGGCAAGAAAATGCAGCTTCCCCTAGTATGTACAGCTCTCTAATTAATGAACCTGACAAACTGAAAGGTCTTCTCTGGTTCCTGTGGTTTGGCTTCTTTGTTCTTCTTTTTTTTTTTTTCCCTTTTTTTTGCTATGCATATCTGAAACAAGGAAGTATTTAGGTATTTAAAGAATTTTTATTTTATTTTTTTTAATTTAGTATTTAAAGAAAGGTTTAGATATGCAGAATAACGGAGGATAATCCCACATTATCCAGGACTTCTTTTAAAGTACTCCACGAAGTATAACCCTTTTCTTTTCCTATTTCGGCATTGCATATTTTGATGCTGAAATACGCATCATTTTTGGCAGCTTCGGAGTTACGAAACCAAAGGAACTTGTAGGTGTCATCTGTCGGAAATAATTTTTCGTTTACAGCCTGTAGATTTAACGTTGTTCTTTCTATTCTTTGTTTGTGCTACTGAAATAAATCTAAATAAAATTATTCAGTCTTTTTGCCCTATCGCCTGTGGACTGCTGCCCTCAGCTTCCACAGTGCCATCATCTTTCAGTCTAAATATTCAAATACACGTTTTACAAGAAGACAGATTAACCTCAAAGTTTCTGTCTCTATGTCTCTCACACGTAAAAATAAAGGTACACCTGGGGCACACACATACAGAAGGATTAGCTCTTCCAAAACTAGGAAGGAAAATTCTATTTATCTTTGGTTTCTTCCAGCACAGCATGGTATTGGGCAGGGAGGTCTTTTTAATAAACTGAGGGCTTTATTTTTTTTTTTTTTTGTAGAATGAACCCTTCTTAAAATCGGATTTGAATTAAGCTGAGTTCATAATATCAGGGTCGATCTAATCACTGGTTTTGAGTCACTGGCTATAAAGTTAAATTATGATGCTTACCGTACAGGTATTTCTGCCTGAAGAAGGTGGCTTACCACCATTGTGTTTAAACACAATGTGTTCCGAGGTATTTGAAGAAAAAAATCTCGTGTGCAGATTCAGCTACCGCTTAGGAGAGGTTTTCAATAGCCTCTCGGCCTTCAAGGCTCATCCCCAGGTACAGAAACTGCTCTCAGATGGGTGCGGGATTGGACCATACACAAACATAACCCCATGTGGAGGGAATACTTGATTCCCATCTACCCTTTATGAGCCTTCCAGACAGCTTTTTCTCTGGAATTTGAGACCCAGGCCAGTTCCCGTGGTGCCGGCATCCCTCCGTACTGAGCTGGCCCAAAAGGCCCGCACCCCTTCTCCCCATCTTGGCTTGCGGGCTGAGTGCTGCTGCACTACCCTCCCAGTGGGAAGACCTCAAAACCTTGGGCAGTTTTTATTTGAGAAAGGGTATCCCCGTCCTACAGCAGGGGCTTCTCTTTTCCATCAGTGCTTTACCTTGGGGAGGGGGAAGAAGATTTGGGAAAAAAAAAAAAAAAAAAAAAAAAAAGAAAAGGAAAAAATAAACAAAAACCAACACAAAAAAAAAAAAAAAAAAGCAAAATGAGAAAATAAAAAAAAAAAGAAAAAGGAGAAAGGAAAAATATTAAAAAAAGAAAAGGAAAAATAGAATAAGAAATAATGGGGGAGGGGAAAGAAGTAAAGAAAAAATAAAAATAATAATAAAAAAAAAACAAACAAACGAAAAAGAAAAAAAAAAATCCTTTTTTTTTTGTTTGTTTTTTTTTTGTTTGTTTTTTTTTTTTTTTTTTATTCCGAGAGAGCTAAAGTACTCCTGTTCCCTGGGATGAGTTCCCAGGAGGGGAAATATCCGGATATTCGTGACGGCGCACCTGAGGCTGTCACCCGACCCTTTGTGCCCACGGTCACAGAGATCCCGGCTCTCCCAGTCCCTCAGTCCCTGCCAATACCTGCCTCCCGGCGCTCCTTCCGCAGCCTGTCCGCGGGAGGAGAAGCCGGCCCGCAGGCTTTCGCGGAGCTGCTGGGGGCTTCTGTCGGGGCACCTCGATCCCGCTGCCCAACCGGCCAGGCCCAGGGGCCGGTTGTGTCGGAGGCGATTGAAACCAGGGCCGAGAAGACGGCAGTTTCTCAAACTCCCTCTGGGAGCCGGCAAAGCTGAGTAGAAAAGATGCGCGTACAGATGTGCGTATGCGTGAAACCTGTCCGGGGGAATATAGACACGAAAATACCCAACGCGGCAGTGATGTATTTTCTTTCCTCTGTTATATAGTTTTTGCCTCGCTTAGATAGTTTCAGACACAAACACCTCCTCAGTTTATGGGCTGGGGAGAAACAGTTTGCTGCTAGATCTAGCGAGGCAGCAAAGGCTCCCGTCGGAAAAGCCTCTCAAGCGTGATCCGCCGAAAATGTAACTAATTAACCCGCTTCTCCGTCTTCCGCTCATTTTTTCTCGGGTAATATCAGGGCTAACGGAGAAGCGGGGTTTCTCCTCGGGCCAGGAGCAGCAACGTCCCGGCCGCCTCTCGGCTTGCTTCAAGGTTACCCCATACCTTCGTAAAGCCGTGCAGAATCCCCGGCTCCCGAGGTCCCACGCGACCGAGTCAAACAAGAAAATAGGTGTTCCTCATTTTATTTGAGCTAGGAAAAGAGGCACAACAGGCTTGCACACGCGAGCGGCTCAGGCTCCCGGAGGGCAAACGCAGATTTGTGAATGAAGACCTGGAGGGATAGCAAGAAAGGAAGGGGAAGTCCCGGACAGGTGGGGAAAACCCCCTTGCAAGTCTGGGTTGGTACCGGGACATCCCCGTGGTCCGGCGGGGGACCGCAAGCCGGTTCCATTTTACTGCAGCATCCTTTCCTTTGTTTCAGAAGAGTCAAGAGCTCAGTGCAAACCCCGACACCCTCGGGACACACTCGCTTTCTCCAGAAGGCGTTTAGGGTGCGGAGGAGTTTTCCGAAGCATCCAGAGGTGAGGGGCAGGTAGCCCTGGGCTGGGAAGCAGCCTTGGTCAGCCTCCTAACTTCTCAGGACCCTTTCACCGCCCACAGCAGTTTAATGTTTGTTTAACTGAAGGTTTGAGGGAGGTAGTCTGCATCTCGCAGGCTACCTAAGAGACCTCCGGTCCCCTCCTTCTGTGCCCAGAGCAGCCACTCCGCCCTTTGCAGCACCAACACAGGAGAAAGAGAAGCCGGGATTCTGCACAGCGCTGGGCTGTGGAGAGGGAAAGGGGGTAATCCCCAAATACCTCTTCGGGGGCCTGCATTTCATCCTGTGAGCATGGACTTTCGAGGAAGGAAAGCCCTCCCTGATAGGTCACTTGCCAGTGAAGGGCATCCCGGTGTCTGGGCTGCAGGTTGATCTACACGGCTTGAAGGACACTTTAATCCCCATCTCAGCCTGAATAGGCTGCCCAGGATCCAGCCTTACTCCGGACCAGCCCCTGAAAAGGCAAGGAACCCCTGAGCCTTGGGGATCGAGGATGCACCAACAGCTGACCAGACAAGAAAATATAATAAAAAATCAAGCCAACACAACATTGATTTGATACTATGTCCTGCATATGTTCCTGTTGTTTTACTGAGAGGAGGTGGGGTTAAATGCTAGCGTCTGTGACCCAGAAAGGAAACCCTTTGAGACAGCATGCTACTGTGTGGGAATGCTGGCAATTTTTAGAATTGTGCAGGTTGGTAGGAGGTGGCTGAGAGCATCTTTCTGGACCAGCTACCCTCACCAAGGAGTTCTCACAACAGAGCTGATGCTCTTAATAACACCTCTTTCTCTTCTCATTTATCCTCCTGTTGTAAACTGGACTCTCATTATCTGAAAGTCATTCCCTCATCTAATGAAATTACCCTGAATGTCTTCTGCGTAGAATATTAAATGGTTGTCTTTGCAAGAGTCTTTTGTGTGTGCATTGGGGGGAGGGTGCTTCAAGTAAAAAATTTTCCCGTATAAATCCTTTGCCCCTGAAACTGTCACTCAAGAACAACAGGATCCTTATGTTCAGATACGTGCATGACTGAGCAGCTGAATTTTTATTGCATATGTATAAACATTATTTGTGGATACTCCCTACTGGTTTGACATGCGGTCACATCCAGAGTCACCACTCCTCCAATCCACCTCCCTTGTTGCAAAATATAGCCTAAAAGACCACCATTATTGGGAAAAATATCAGACAACTGTCACATTACCTAACTTAGTGAAATCATAACAAAGGCTTCCATTAGAAGTGACATAACATAAGCTGGAAGGGGTTTTCAATTCCACTTAGATTTCTTTTCCCCTTTCCTTCCCTGAAACGTCTCGCATTCTTGGCATGTTTTGTGAAAGCTTGATTAAAGTCAGGAAATCTGGTCTTGTACCACTCATTCATTTCCTGAGGGGATATTAAACAGAAGAGGGCAAACAGGAATGCCTATTGTCAGGCCTGTGAGAAGATACTTACTGTTTTCAGTTAATAGATGAATATATAAACATGTAAAAAACCTGAGAGTATTAGCAGAGACTATTTTTTGTGTGCAACTAAGGGAAGGGGCTAAAGGAAATATTGTATTTGGAACTGTCATGGAGAACCCATGAGGAAGAACATGCATCATTCTTTCATCATTTTAAATGCTATTTATGACATGTGGATGGAAAGAAACATTTATTTTGTAAGAAAAAAAGAATCTATCAAACTATCCTGTGTAAGCTTATAGGTAGAGATGCACTACTAAGTATATTCATTATGTTTGTGACAGGCTTTATCAGGGGGGAAGAGGGGGAAGAGATCAGTGAGAGCTGACAGATAATTTCATCTCACAAATACTACAAAGTATAATTTTACCTGCAGGTTCTTGGCTGCGATTTTTTCATCCCATATCTGAATGTCCCTCAGAGCAGCAGCCAGGTCCAAAGCTGAGTAGGAGACATCGGCGCACACAGCAGCACTGCACATCTGTTTCATGAAATCTTCGTTTGCCTGTTTTGACAGAAGCACACAAATAGGACATGGTAAATAAAGCAATCCTCAGCACTGCTTCTGGAAAAGAAAGAATGCAAAGCAATGTCAACGGGAAAAAGCCCTGCCCTGTCTGCCCCCCGCCATGCTCTTGCCCAGGAAACCACCTTCCAGCTGGGCCTCCAGGGAGATGGAGCCATAGCAGTATCCACACCCTACAAGAAACATGTGAACATGCAGATGGCCTCACATCTCCACACCAGCTGCAGGACTTCTGGCCTGGCAATGGGCATCCCCAGCATGCTGGGGTCAAGATGAGCCTTTGCCCTTTAGCTCAAGGGATGCTGCTGGGCTGGAAGGACCCCTCAAAGCACCGGGAGCCTCCTGGGTGCTGTGGCATAGGAAGGATCTCCAGTATGGCAGGATGTCCCTTTGTAGGGCACCAGGAGGGCAATGTATATCCCAGAGGCTCTTTGCTTCGCTCTATGTGTGTGGGGCAGCGAGTGTTTCTTCCTCCATGACTCTGGTACTGGTGTGACCTGCTGCAGTGCTGTGAAATGGGGTAATGCAATGTGAGGCCTGTCCTGTTGGGAAAAGGACAGTCTGGGAGCAGGGCTGGCAAGACCCTGTGATGCCAAGTGCTCCCATTCCAGCAGCATTAGGCAGGCCCTATGTTGCCAGGTACAGGGCAAACAGAGCTGTCCCCTGTGCCCAGAGTGCAGTGGAGCAGTGGTATTTATCATAGTTGCATTAAGTCTCCTGCCCTGTCCCTACTAATTATTTCCTGACACATCATAGCACAGCATCTCAGAATTGTTTGAGTTAGAAAATACCTTTAAGATCATTAAGACCATTAAGCCATCACTGTCAAGTCCATCATTAAACCATATCACTGAGCTACGCATCTACACATCTTTTAAATACCTGTAGGAAAGGTGACTTCAGAAGCCTGTTCCAATGCTTGACAACCCTTTTGGTGAGGATATCTTTCCAAATATCCAATCTAAACCTCCTGACACAACCTGAAGCTACTTCCTCTTGTTCTACCTACTTGCTCCTTGGGAGATGAGACAAATCCCACCTAACTACAACCTCCTTTCAGGTAGCTGTAGAGAGCAATAAGGTCTCCCTTGAGCTTCTGTGAGAGCCTGGACATTTAGCTTCTCTCAAACACCACTTACATTCCATAGTGAGAATCAGAGAAAGGAAACTGAGCTTGTTTCAGGCACCATTTGCATTTGCCCATGGGAGGCCTTAAGCTAAAAGATACAAATAACAAGGGTGTTGGTTCTCCATACTGAGTAGACAGAACTGTTCAGACCCCTTTGTTCAAAGCTGATGAGTCTCCACGGGAATGTTAAAAATGCTTAACTCAAAGGATAACTCAAGTGGAAGGAGTCAAATAGCTGACATCACCATATGAGGGACACTGTAGGTGTCCACTAATCTACACCCATCATTATCACATTAACAGCTCTACACGCTTTGTATGCAAATTATAGATAACTCCCCAAAGAACATGAACATAACAGGGCAGGTCTCCAGTCAGAGGGAGAGCTCTCTCTGATGATATCAGTGATACCCTGGGTAAAGTGGATCAATGAGACGTCACTGGATCTATGGGTAGTAATACTTCTCTTCCCTCTCCTCTCCTCCTCTCTCCTCTCCTCAAGTATGTAGAAAGTTCCTACGTTAAATTTTGCTTAATAAAGCCATTTCCTTGCTTATTGGTGATGGTGGGGTTGGCTTCCTTGCAGAGTATTTACTTACGGCTCTGTGGACGGGCCCTTAGTTCAGACTGATGAAGCTGAGTGAGACGTTTGAAGTGATGGGCAGCAGTGGAGGGAGTTTGCCTACTATGAAGGGAAACCCTAGGAAGCAAGCAGGCTGCTTTCTGCACAATATGCTGTTTGCAGATGGGAGAGGCATACTTAAATTCCAGAACAAATAGGTTTTGTCAGACCATGCAAAAAAATAGTCCTCATGTGCTCACAAGTCTTTATATCCATTAGCACCAAGCACAACTTTCCCAGCAGGATATACAAGGAGATTTTTCACCTTGCCTATGTGAGTGCTTCTTGCTATCACCATAATTGCTGACAGCAATTCTGCTGACTTGTTTGGGTGCAGGGATAGGTCTGAGCCTCAGCCTGGGTTCAAAGTTGAATGGAGAGGCCATGAGGGCTGCAGCTTTCCATAGCTGCTGCCAGCTGTTGTCTATCTGTCTTCCTGTCTCGTGTCCAGGCAGCCTTCCTTTTTCTGCCCACATTCAGCCCTGAAAACTGGGCTTGCAGGAAGAACGTGTATGCACTCATCTGGGTAAGGCCACACATGTATGTCTCTGAAAGGAAATAACTCCCCCAGTCTTGGTTATGCCACAGTAAGGTTCTCGTTAGAGGTAATGAACTCAGCCTGTTGATTTTGCAGTAGAAGGTGTGGAAATGGGAAACATACCCAGTGGACTAACTTAATCCACTAATTTAATACACAGTGCATGTAGAGGACAGGGGAGAGGAATGGATGAATGTAACTTCTGGCTCCAGTGCACGTAGGTCAAGCTTGTCTTCAAGACCCCTCTTTAATATTCTTGGTTAATTAGCAAATTAATGGTTAATTAACCAACTTAATTCTTAAGGGTCTTTTCCAACCTAGTTGATTCTGTGATTGATTCTAAATTAGGAAATTATTCTGGAAAGCTGAGGCAATAAAGTGCAAAACTTAATGATTTAGACAGCAGCTTTAATGCAAACATCCTTGAATGAAATATTACATCTCATGAAACAAAGACATCCCTTTTACTACATCCATGCTGGCACACCACACACCAGCTTCACGTGCTAGGGCTCCAAGGACACCCACAGTCCTGGTCATCCCTGCCCACCCCCTTGGGGCTCATGTCACACTTCCCGTGGCCCGGGACCCCATCTCAGCCCCCCAAGGCTGTCAGACACTGCTACATGCTGCCAAACTACATTAAGGAGCCTTCTCCTCAAACATGGAGCAGGGTTTAGCCAGCCTGTGTTAGGAGTCTGAATACTTGGCCTCTAATTACATCAGTCCCAGCAGCCTTGCTCAGGGTCCCTTGGTGGCTGAGCACTTCCAGCGCTGCCAAATGCCAGGCAGATCTGCTGATCTGGGAGATGACGGACAGTACTCAGCCAGACTCCTTGAGACTTCTAAAATACATCCTTTTTTACTGATCTTGTTGCAAAACTCAGGTGTACTTCCCCTAGGAACAGTTCTGCTTGAAGAAATGAAGGTACCATCCATCCCTTCCCCCCTCAACGCTCATGCTGATGGGAGCACTGCATCCTGGCCTTGTGCAGGTACCAGACCCACGGCTCCTGCCCTGATGCACCCTTCCTGGCAATACATGGACCTCAGATCCCATCAGAAGTTGAGAGCTGTGAGTGCTCTGTATGCTGCCACAAGGAAGAGCATGAAAAAGTTGCAAAGGATTCAGGCCTGGGTTCTTCTTGTTAAATGTTAAATAAAATTAACTCCACGGACTATCTCCATTGAAAATTCCAGTGCAGAGCAAGCTGAGCCCTGGAACCTTGGGAACGGGCACGATAAATTGAAGTGAGGTAGATACAGCGGAAGACAGGTAAGTGCCTTGTCTGCATTTGCAATCGGGACCTTGGTGGGAGTGGAGCAGTACTGAATTTAGACAGCAGTGGTTTTCCACTGAAAGAGGGCAGTTTGAGACAGAACGTAACGAAGTAGTTCTTCACTACGAGGGTGGTGAGACCCCGGCACAGGTTGCCCAGAGAAAGCCGTGTCTGCCCCATCCCTGGCAGGGCTCAAGGCCAGGTCGGACGGGGCTTTGGGCAAGCTGGTGTAGTGGAAGGTGTCCCTGCCCGTGGCAGGGGGTTGGCACAGGATGGTCCCTAAATGGCTCAAATCCATAGGAAGCGATCACGGCGCGGGAAAACCCTGGCATGGCAAGCGGCAGTCCGGTGTGCGCTCTATGTGTCCGTGGTGCCCTCGCTCCCCACCACCGCAGCGAGCGGCTGCACTCCGAGCCCCGACTGCCTCAGCGGGGCCGGCGGAACTCGCGAGCAGAGGAACGGTTCCCCGTGCC